>PVJO010012761.1:0-54357 GCA_004026905.1 Hystrix cristata | reverse complement strand
GTGGGCCCTGTGGAAGGAAAAGAGGTCACAGGAGTGGAAGACAGCACTGTGGAAGGAGAGAGAGGAGCTGGGATGTTTTGGGAGCTAGGAAAGGGAAGGGCAAGGAAGTCAGGCAAGTTCGAGCCCAGCCTTGACAATTGAATGTCTTGGAAAAACCCTGTCTCCGATGAAAAATTAAAAAGGGCTGCAGATGTAGCTCAGTGTAAAGGCCCTGGAGTCAATCTCCAGTGCCAAAGAAACAAAACTAATGAAAATAAAAAGAGATCACCAGCCCCTCTCCAGTGGGTGTGTAATCCAGAGCTGCCGCATGAAGGACTTGGGATGAGGGAACAAAGTGTGGGAAATGAGGGCTTAGATCTCACCCAAGTCCCGTTTGTTGGGGCACTGGGGACGGTGGCACTGCACTCCTGCAGTGGCTGCTGTGTGTCCTTAGATGCCTGCATGGGTTCCCTGGCTGGCCACTCCTAGCTGCATCCAGCGTAACTTCCTTCCTTCTTTTTCACAGTGTGGGCAGCAAGGGACACGCTCAGCCCCAGGAGGCATTTCTGGCCTCCCCGTCCCTAGGTGCTGGCCAGGCGGGGACACTGACCTGGACAGGGTGTCCACACCGAGGCTGCAGGAGCCACCGGAGGCTTCGCCCTCTCTCACCCAGACTTTCTGTCTCACCCTGAGCCCAGTGCTCAGGGGCATGGTGTCCTTTACCTTTTCAGATCCACGGTGGTGACGTTGAACACGACTCCTTTCAGCCAAAGGATCATGAAGAGACGCTGGGAGAAGGGACAGTTGCCTATACTTTCTCCATCGGTGCCCGCCTGGAGGGACAAGAAGCAGAGGCCTGAGTGGAAGTGTCCCCACACAAGGAGACAATGCGCAGATGCTCGTGTGAGGAGAGCCACGCTGCAGCCCACCTTTACAGCTCGTGCCACTCTTCTCTGTTTCTCCTGTCCTTGTTCAGGGCAGTGCCAGAAACTTAGTCCCCAACATGAGGGGTCTATGGAATTGCAACTTCCTGAAGCACAGAGCCTTGGAAAATTAGGGCAAAGAAGGGACTCCCAGCAACACATACTCTGCCACAGATGATTCCAGAACATTCTGCATCTCCAAGTAATCATCTAGTCTGTGTTGAATATCTTCACCAGACACATGATTGAGTGAGACTTCAGAGGACCCCCGCTTTTGAGCTGTCCCTGGTGACACTGAGTGAGTAGACTTAGCTACCCCCACCAAGCCTCAGTGCAACTGCAGAGTCACCGAGTCTGGGTGGCTTGTCACTCTGCAGGTCACTCACACTCGCACTTAGTCACAGGTTCTGTATCCACCTCACAGAGTGGTAGTATGCCTGGGAGATGAAATGTAAAAACACAGCATTCACTTTATGAAGTTATAGCAGTTGTCATGCTGACCACAGAGCATGAACATTTGGGAAGAGCGTGTTAAACATGCCTATTGTCACGTGCTGTGACTTGGAGAAGCGTTAGGGGACCACTCTGTGACGGTACAAAGCTCAGCAGCAACTTGGCCTTTGGGGTCTGTGTCGGAGCCGTAGCTCCCAGAGAGAAAGTGCACTGCGGGCCAGGGGTGACACTCCCCAACTAGTCAGCCATGTATGGACCATGAGGGGAGACAGGGAGATGTTCACATCTGCCCAGCTGCTAGCACATGTCTGTTCTCCACGAGGCCACTGAGTTTCTGTATACAGCGACATTCTCCAACCAAACATTTTTTCTAGGAGGCCAAGAGTCAAGAACAAGAAGGACCAAGAACCCAAGGAAGACAGATGAGTGAAGCTAAAGGGTCAGGCCTGGGACAGGTTCCCTGAAGTATGCTATCAAAGCCCAGTGCAAGTCTTAATGCTCTCTCAACATCCGGGACCTTCGTCACAAATATTTAAGGGACCATTATGCTGTGTTGTACCTGATTGTGCTTGGATCAGGAAAGCTGAAAGCTGGAATTCTTCCATTTCAGAAACATAGCAAAGCAATGGAAACCAAAGAAGGATGCATTCCTACAGCCTCAAGTAAATACAGCCCCATCCTCATAGGTTTAACTTGAAGAAGGGCTCCTCTTACCCAAGGCTCCAGTGGACACGTTTCCCACTGACTTAGGCGACTGTCAAAAATTTTGCTTCCCTCGCCCTTGACCTGTTTTTTATGTGTGACCCAAGATGCTATAGAAATTAGTTCCAGTTTTTGATCATGAATCCATTTCTCTGACATTCATGGAATGAGTCTGCGATTCCTAAAATCTGTGCTGAACAAGGGTACCCCGACATGGGCTGTTTCCCAATGGAGTTTTGTGTCTGTGATTCGTCAGTTACTAGTCATCCTCCCACTGCTCTGGTTGAGCTTAGAATATAGAATCTTAATAGGGTAAGCCCATTTGGAAAGACGTTAGAGAAATCATAAAATCTAACATCCTACCTCTCAGTTGAGCAGAATTAAGTGCTCATCAAGCCCCAAATTTAGAAGTATAATAGATTAAAAGATCATGGTGCTAAATCAAATCTGAATCATTAGATTTATTAAGGGCTCCTTAAATCTGGGACCTCGGCAAAATATGTATAAAATTAGTGTTTTAGAATATGTCAACAAAGAGGTAGGGAGAGCTTGAAACTTCTCTTCTAATGCTCATCATGAAACACGGCGTCTGGCCCTCGCTCTGCTACTCCGGTGGGATTCATCTGGAGGCAGGCTCGGATCTCCACCTGTTCCTGGAAGGGTTCTCCAGGTGATTCTCATGTCCAGCCCGGACCGACGACTTCCAGCCCGCTGGGGGTGTACAGAATTGCCCAAGGAGCTTGGTGGAAAGCAGTGAACCAGGAAGCCCCCAATTCCCCTGGGCATACACAGACTCCAAGTCCCTGGACTGAGATGTGGGTGAGAGGCTGGGCCAGACGTCTCTGACTTGGGTGTTTTTCCCCTCGACTCTGATTCCTATTTGCCTTTCTACCTTAAACTCCTTCATGACATGGTCCTTTCTCCCTGCACTCCAATCTGTGCTGTCCTCGCTCACCCTCCCTTCCTGCGCAGGCCCTGAAGGAGGCACCATTTTGAATCATCTGGGAGAACAGAGCACTTCGACAAAGACACCGGCAGAGGCTCAAGTCAGGGCCGGCCAAAAGCTCCATTTGTCAACAGGTGTCCCTGGGGCTGTTCGCTCTCACGGGGCTCATAAGCTCCGGCAGGTGGTCTGCCCTGAGAGTGGCAGAGAACACGGTGACCACATCCAGCCATGCTAGCCACTGGGCCCAGTTCTCCTGTGGCCAGTCAGCCACGGCCACAGGCTCTCAACTATCTCATCTCTCCAGCCGCTTCCCCTCTCGGCCATGGCTAGATTTGCTTCTTCTGAAATGCAGCCTTCCGCAAAGCCCTGCTTTGGCTTTCCTGCTGTCTGGAGTATGTCTGGAGTATGAGGAGACTTTAGCTCCGCTCTCAGCCAGGGTGGTCACCTGACCTCTTGGGCAGCTGGATCAACACAACCGGATGTGACTTCCTCGAGCAAGTGGGCAGGCGGGCAACAGGAGCATCCTAGAAGTCTCAAAACCAGGTAGGGTTTTACCTCTTTGATCTATGTGAGACCCAGCCAGCCCGGTACCCCTGCAGCTCAGCATGAGGAGCTCTTATGGCAGGTTCCCCCACCAAAGGGCTGGTGTTTTTTGTTATTAAAAATTCTGTATTTACGATCACCTCATGCCTGTAATTCCAGCTACTTGGGAGGCTGAAGCAGGAGGATCCCAAGTTTAAGGCCAGCCTGGGCAACTAAGCAAGACTCTGTCTCATGAAATAAAAAGGCCAGGGATGCAGCTCCATAGTAGACTACTTGCCTGCCATGTACAGGGCGCTGGTTCCATGCCCAGCACTGCAAAGAAGAAATTTAAAAGAAAAATGACCAGAGGGTTGGCTAGAAGGTTAGAAGGGCAAGGTGTATAAACAACACCACATTCCTTTTTAATTAGTTTGGAGGTGGGAGACCTTTAGCATAAGCACTATTACTGGAGAAATGACTTTTCCCACATGTGCACAGTAAAGACACTTAGCCAAGACATCTGCAGAAGCAGGATGGTCCCTGACTCGAGTCCCCAGGTCACCCTTTGGCAAGAGCAGTAGGGTAATAAAAAGCAGAGGATCGGGAGTCCTGAGTTCTGAACTGAGTTTTGGCACAAAGAGTTTGACATCGGGCAAGTAATCTCTCCCCTCCGGGCCTTAATTTTTTTATTTTCAAAGTGGAGAAACTAGAAGAGTCATGAAAGACACTCTGGAGTATTTCTAAACTGTAGCTGGGAAAAGGTGAATATTACTGAATCTTTTATTTGCATCTAATAATTCCAGCGGCTGGACACTGTCTCCCTGAGCTCATGGCACTGGGTCCATGAATGTCTGCAAGACGAAGGACTTGCAGGCTGACACTGTGCCCAGGAAAGGCGGTCAGGTGGACTGCAGGCCACAAGCTGCACTGTCTGAGGGGTGGTCAAAATATACAAAGAATGTTTGCATTTTTAAAAAATGTATTGCAGCAAGACACGTTGCCGTGAATCTCCATCAAAATCCTCCCCCTCATTTCACACACATTTATCCCATCGTTCTTGCCCCTTTGGGAAGCAGTTCTAGAAGTCTTCTCTCCTGTGTGTCTTTGCAAAATGTGGTCTAAAATATGGTGGATGCTGCTACTGAGTATCATCCCGCAGAAAGGCAGGATTGTAAGACCATGATGGTTTGTCCTTCTCCACTTTATGCACATGATCTAACACTGTGCGACTTCTGGCTCTTCCCCAAAGTCACAATGACCATGGAAGAGAAATGTTTTGAATCAGTTCAGGATATCACGGTAGCTATACTAGCGCAACTAAAGACACCCAGGAAAGGGCACTTCCAGGACTGCTTCAAAAAGTGCCAAGAACGATGGGATAAGTGTGTGTGAAGCAAAGGGGAGGATTTGGATGGGGATTCGTGGCAGTGTGTCTCTTACTGTAATAAAAATGTTTGAATTGACACATTGACCGTAGTTGTCGTTGCCCCTGTGTGATGTGGAAATGAGCCCCTCGCCAGGGTGCAGAGGCTTCTCCCCTCCCAGCTGTAGCCCATCAGCTGCCTATCATGTTCTCAGCAAACTGTGGTATGGGGCAGCAGGAGCAGCACCCTTTCTGAGAGGCCGCCCCCAGGCTCTGGGTCTGTCAAACTCCACGTAAGCCCTTCACTCTACACTGGGCCAGCCGGAGTGCAGAGTTCAAAGGACTTTTCTGGAGCTGCCATGTAGACGATGGGCAGGGTGGAGCTCGGAGCTGAGTGGGGTCAGACAGCATCCATGTGTGCCCTGTAGTTGTGATCACAGAAAGCCATGCTGTGCTTTGGGGTGCTTGGCCTCTGAAGTTTCATGTCCTGGAGGCTGGTCTTCAGGGTGGCGCTGTTAAGAGGTGGGGCCTGGCAGGAAGTCGTGGGACGCGACGAAGCTGGTCTCTGGAGAGGAGTTCACTCTTCTGGGCAGAGGGTTGCCATACAAAGAGCAGGGTGGGTCTCTCCCCTTGCTGGCTTCCTGCCTTGCCAGGTGGCTGCTCTCCCATGGACTCACCCGTGCGATACCTTCCACCACAAGGCCCTCCCTGGAGCCACAGCAACACCAGCACCAGGCCTGTGAGCGTCCAGATCCGTGAGCTAAATCAACCCCTCTCATTTATCAAGTCCCAAGCACAGGACTAATATGAACAGCGAAAAAGAGAACCAACCCCTTCCATAAGTCATCTTGGAAGCCTTCCTGTGAACTCTTGCTTATCTTTCCATCTACTCTCTTAAAAGAATAAAATGCGGAAGACACAGGAAGAAAATTTCCAGTTTAAGGTAGAGTCTGAATTCTGTTCAAAATTTCTTCCTCTCTAATGGGGAGGATTCAGAGTAAAGACAAGAAACAGGGTCACACTGAGCCCTCCTCTCCCGGCCGGGTGATGGTGAGGACCAGGGAGGTAACAGAAGTAAAGGCAGGCACAGTGCCTGGCCGAGGGTAGCACTCAGCATGGCTACTCCCGGCACTCTGCTCTCTGGACTTGTCCTACCTTCCTCCTCTTTTCTGCACCACAGCCACAGGTGTGGAGAAAGCTGGTCAATGCCACTGTGCCCTAACAAAGGCTCCTGCCTGCCTGGTGCCCTGTCACCAAGCTCACCTTCCTCCAAGCACCTAAGGACTCACTACAAAGACCACACATCTCCTGCTTTAGAAGGGGCTTTGTAAAACAACCTCACCACTACAGATGTAGAAACAGCGCCAGGTTTTATGACAAGGAGACTCAATTTTGTTTTTCCTGCCTCGAAAAAAATCGATCTGAACTTGAGCCTGCAAATTTGGGCCTAGCCGTAATTGAAAAGGAGTCTGTCTTTTGTAAGTCTCCAGGCCAAAAGAGGAAATGAAAGCCTTTTCCAAATGGCAGACTAAGGCAGGAAATGTTCTATTTATTGTATTCTCATAAAAAAATAAACCCATCCCAGTAATTATACCGCACACACAATAGTCCAGGCGTTCACCCAGGATGCCACAACCTGAAAGTGGGTTTCTCTGCAGAAAGGAAATTTTTCTAAGACCTACCATATTTTTTTCACAAGTCCCTCTGTTGTTGGGAGGGACAGATTGCCCGGCAGCTTCCTGTCTGGCCAGTGGGAGCCCAAAGGATGCTGCCTGCTGGTCCCAGTTTTTGTGAGAAATAAACGCATCCTTGCACAGGTCATGACCTCGATCTGGCCCCTGCCTCCTTGCAGGGACACCTGATGTGGGTCAGGGACAGCTGCAGAGTGCCCACCCCTAAGTCCTCTGGTTCTCTCTCTCCTTACCATTCACTGGTATTAATTGGGTGTAAATACACTGCACACGATCCTGGCTTCTGAAAAGGTCTCATATCAACTCTCTACCTCACCGTCAGGGCAGCTGTCACAAAGGTACAAAACTGCCCCTGTGGGTTGACTGCCAACTAAGTGAGGTGCAGAAACTGTGCTTTCCCACCACTGGATCCTTCTGTAGATCTCAGAATCCGGTAGGATGCTCTCGGGGTACCAAGCACCAAGAAAACTTGTTTTATGTCCATTACATCCTGGGTGGGTCCCTGAAAGCAGTCATTTGGGCTGTTGATGCAGAATGCGTTGCTTGCTCTCCCTGAGACGCCCCATTTGTCGGTCTGGAGTAGACTTCATGAAGCTGCTGCCCGGCAGCACAGCATGGGGTCTTTGTTTCCCTGGAAGGGACCAAATAGAGTTGTTGTTCCTGTTTGCTAAGAAATGTACCACGGCCATCTGCTCCCTGCGACAAACCTGCCGAACAATCGCTACTCTGGCAAGCCAAAGTCACAGCCCCTTCCCTCTACTTGCAAGAAACTCCTAAGGAAGGAAGCCCGCTATTGTTGGGCTATGTTTAGACTAGGAGATGACTACAAGCAATAACAACATCCATCTCATGTTTAGGATCAGCCCCTCCGAGCGGCTGTGCGATAAAGAACTGCAAAGAAGTTTTAAATTGTGCTCTATCTCCCAACTCTTGGAGGAGATTCCGTCTCCTCTAGAATCTTTGGGGAACAATGTCAGCATTGTTTGCCATTACAAGTTTTGTTTCTAACACCAACCTTCCTGGCCAGGAAATCTGCTGAAGAGCTAGAAGAAACAGGGCAAAACTATAACAAAAAGCACAGTTTCCCTCTTCTCAGTGTATGACATACTTTGGGGCCAGACACACATACTCTTTGGAGCCTGCATGCAGAGACCACGGCAGCAGAGACGCGCTGTGGGGCCAAAAAGAAACACGATCTTGAAAACAACTGAATAGAAGCAGAGGTATGATCATCGAAGACTTTATAGAGCTTGCAGTTGGATACCCAGCTGTGAGCAGGGATTCCTTGTCTCTGTCCTTTCACCTGGAATTTTCTTAAAAGATGACTAGCACTGGCCTCGAAGCTGTCCCCCTGGTTTGTATTTGGGAATAGTAACGACTGCCACCTGTTTCACAAGTTCCGTGAGGGTCCCAGGAAAGAGTGCGAAGGCCACGCCACCCCAAAATTACCCTTTCCTCAGTGCTTCAGAACTGTAGCTGGACTTCGATGTCCCACAGCTCTGTAGTTTCATAGGAAGATGAACGTGACTCCGCCTCTCCACTGGGCCCCATCAGGAGCTCCCAGCAGTGGCCCCCAAAAGAAATTCCTTTGACAGAAGGAAATTCTAGACTATTTCCTGCCTTGCTACTCAAAGTAGGTCCATGGACCTGCAAAGTCTGCACCCTAAGAACTTCTTAGAAATCTAAGTTCTCAAGCCAGCCCTGTACTCAGTGAATCTGACCCTGCATTTTTAGCAGGCACTCTCTCACTTCCTGGCTGCTTTCTGCCTGTTAGTGTTTAAAAAGACAGCGCTTTTCGATCTTTAGAAGACAACGACCTCATATAGCACCAGTGTGCAGACCTCCATAACCAGTGCTGTGGTCAGTGAAATCCAGCTTTCTGAAACAAATTATTTAAAAAGTGCATCTCTGCACATCTGGATTTCACATAACGCCTGTTTAGGGCCAAAACCAAAACACAAAAACCCAAAAACCCAAATCTCTTCTTTTGTACATAGTAATCTGGCCCCTCTGGTTTCTAAAAACGTTGTCAGCGAATCTCAGCCAAATATCCGTACCTTGTGCGGAGGAGGAGCCTGCTTGCGAGTGGCAGTGGCAGCCAGGTGCTGAAAGGGGACACTGGGCTGCAACAGGAGCTGCAGTTGGATTATTTATGAAAATTCCATGACTTGGCTGGTCTGCTAGAAGCTGGCTGTGCCCAGCGCCACTGAGCAGGATCGTCCCAAGCAGCTCCCTCCTCACCCCGAGGTTCCCTGCTTCTTTCCCGTGGTACCCAGATGTGACCCCTGCATGTGGGTCATATGACAGAGCATCGCTGTGTCCTGAGTGGGCCGGGCTCTCAGGGAGTCCCCTGTGGGCTCCCTACATCCACCACATCCACTGCCTGCAACTCCAGGGCACGCAGGGCCCAAGGTTGCAGAAAAACAAGGAAGAATATGTTGCAGATAACTTTAAGGAAAATGTCTCCGTCTCAGGGTTTCTATCTGTATCACAGAGAGAAAGGTTTTCTTTGCCAACCAACGTACCAGTATATATAACAGATTAAACCCTAAGTATAAATTTGTCTTTTATACTCACTAATATTTGATCCTCAAAAGCAGGGTACTTACTACACACTGCATGTTCGTTGATAGCAGACAGTCGATTATAATATGATATAGGCACATTGCAGAATGTCCTGCAGCTACTGACAAAAATAAACTGTTCTTCTGCATTATTATTCTGAAGGAAGTGTCATAGTTAGAGAAAAAAGGAAGCCATTAAAGTGAACAGTGGGACTCCCCTCTTTTAAGGTAGGATCTTGCTACATAGTCCAGGATGGCCTCAAATCTGTGATCTTCCTGCCTCAGCCTTCTGAGCGCTGGGGTTTCAGGAGTGTGCTATTGTGCCCAGCTGGTATCCTTTTTTAAAAATTAAAAATAAAAGCCTATGTGTGTTCGTGAATGCACGTGTGTGTGTGTGTGTGTGTGTGTGTGTTTGTGTCCATGTGTGGCTGTGGGCACTAGAGGACGTGGGGACATTGCTTCGTGCTGATAAGACTGGTGACTTCAGGAGGGGCGTAAAGCCAGAGTCCTAATATTTTCTTTATATGGTTCCAGCCAAAGAATCTCCTGAGACTCTTGGGACCAGATATGTTTCAAAATCCAAAATATTTGGGATGTGGAAAGATGGCATGACACACGTGTAAATAGGTACAGAACCTTACTTTTGTCCCCAACAGGTCCAAGTCTACCATCAAGGCCACCATCACATCTGCAGAACGAGGTGGGACTCACTGAGACGATACGAGTCACTCTGAAAGGTCAGGTTAGTTTCACGTCCAAATGGAACTTCCTCTGACTCATGAAAGGAACTTTGTTTTCTGAGTTTCTGAAATTCCAGGGTTATGGCCAAGGAAATGCAGACCTATGATTTTTTTTTAAGGTTTGAATTTTCAAAATGATCATGTATTTGTAATCTCAAGACAAATACAGCAGCGTAAAAGGAAAGGGGCACACGAGAAAGAAAACCTGGAGGGGAACCCCTTTAACACCCCAAGTACTTATCCCTGGGCCCCCACAGGACTCGGGTGTGACCAGAGTGTGACCATGGGTGCAGCTTGGTGAGATTTTGGGACAGAGTTGGCCTGCCCTGGGGACTGAGACATGGCTATGTCACACCCACTGGCCCGTGGGCAGCAGGTGCCAGAAACCCCAAGACAGAGATGAAGAATTTTAATGAAACAGAAAGCCATCCAGGTGCTGAGGAGTGAAGGCCCCCACTGTGGACCCTGTGTGGTCCCTGTGTGGTCCCTGTCACTCAGCACGCACCTGAAGAAATGTGTTTCATCGGAGTTAACAAGCACATCAAGGGTGGTCCTGGGGAATGTCCGGCGTATGTGGAGATGGCCATCCCAGTGACAACCTCGGGGTCTCCCTGAGCTGGTAATCCGTGGTTTTGTCTGGGTCCTTCTCAATCTGGACATCTTTTAAATACAATTAAGTTCTTCATTTTTAAAAACGTCTTCAGAAATACCATGAGTTCACATCGCCAGATTACAAAGAATAAGATGGTATTTTATCTGTCAATTTCTCAAGCTGAGCCAGCTTGGGGGAGCCTCAGTTTCTCTTACTACAAAGTGGAACTGTAGCCCCTCTCCATCGTTGCCCAGGGGTGCACGGTAAAACTAAAAGTGCTGGAAAGCCTTTGGGCTCGTGTCTTCTGTAAGTTACAAACGGCCCGTTGCTCTGTGTGGCGTAGGTAAAGCGTTAGGACCTGAGTGTCACAAGGCAAAGCCCCAGGCTGAACCAGAAGCCCCCTAAGAGGTAGGGGTGCTTGTCTCTCAGAGGGACAGCCAGGGCTCTGTGAGACCCTGTGCAGGGAAGGATATAACAGCTTTGAACTACTGCAGGAAGACAAAGGTTATAATAAAAATACAGACGGTCCCTGCTTACCATGGCTTGACCCGAATAGCTTTTCTACCTCACTGTGGTACAAAAGTGAACACATCTCACCCTTCTAGTTTTCACTGTCACTACCAAGTCACACGAACGATTCAACACGTTATTATAAAATAGACTTTGCACTTGGTGGCTTTGTCCACTTACAGCTTCGAATACATTTGGAGCACATTTCAGGTAGGCCAGACCAGCCTGCAATAGTCACGGGCTGCCTGTGTTAAAATCATTTCTGGTTTTTGGTGGGTTCATCGGAGGTAACCCCAACCTGAGTCGTGAAACTTAGGAGGCTGTTTAATCTTAGGTACAATAAATGCTAAGCAGACGTCCCCACGTGTCTGAGGAAAGGTGTCGCTCCTGGGTGCAATACTGGGGAAGTGTCTTTCCACTGTCATCATTTTCTCTCTGGACTTATTTTATCTGCCTGCTTATTTATTTGTTACGTGCCTGGGGTGACTACCTGGCATGCCTGGGACTGAGGGGATCCCGGGACAATCGGGGCTTGAGACTGGGACATCTCTGGGAACTCGGATGAGTGGCCGCCCTTGATGGGCGCGTTTCTACTTTCTCAGAGGATTTGAGAGGACCCCAGACACAGACGCTTACATTTCACAAGCTCATCCTGCGGTGCCGGGTCAGAGAGCTTGGCATTCTTGGAGCTTTCCCACTTCTTTTGTTTCTTTGCACCGCAGTCTTATTTTCCATGGGATCAAAGGTAGTGATTCTTGGTATTGATGCTCACCCTAGACTTCGTAGAAGTGCTTAGATGGGTAGTGGATGCTGCAGTGGGTCTGACCTACGGCTTTGCCTAACATAACTAGAGCAGGTAAAAGGCTGCTGGTCCAGCAAACAGCAAGAACAGCGGCCAAAATGCCTTGCTGCTCCATCTTCAGGAGGGATTTGCTGTGTAGTGCGCACAGTACGTTCCCGTACTTGCTTGGCCTTTCTTTGCTGAACGGGCAGTGTGTTCCAACCTGCTGCTTACACAGCAAAACAGGGACTTACTATTCAGGACATTCTCTTTTGTAAATAAGCTGCGTTTAAGCTATTTGATGATTTATAATCAATAATTATGACACGAAAATAGATTTTAAACCAACAGGCAGGGTGATAGAAGCCCCTGAATATCAGGGATGACACTGCTTCTCCATCCTTAGGGTCCACCCTCTGGCTTTTGGATCTGCCTCCTCCTGTCCCACGACAGATGATAAGCAACAAAATGGCTCTGAGTTGCCTGCAGGTTTATTTTCTTGTTTCCATCTGAGCCATCTCCCCCAGATCTGCAGCCCACCTGACTTCCCTCTGTCATTTGTAAAATGACAAATACTGAACAGATATTCTGGGATGTGTCACCTTGTCCCTTTGGCACTTTTGAGCCCATGCTTGAAACCCTCTAATAACTTGCCTTGATCCTAGGATAAAACCCAACCCCCTCAGCTGCCTCTCAGGGCTCCTGTCCTCATCCCAGCCTGGCGGATTCCTCTTTCAGGAGTCTTCCTTTGCCCCCGCCTTGCCCACTTCGGAGGGGCTGTATTTCTATTTCAGACTGCATCTCCCTCCCTCCCTCACTCAGTACCAACGCAGACCCTCTTGCCCCGGACAGCTCTCCTGCCCTTCCCAGTAGAAGCGCTGGGGTACAGTCACGTCATTCACTCGATTGACTGGTATTAAGCATCACAGTGCCCCAGGCACCTGCCCAGGCACAGGGGACGCCCACTGAGCCCCAGCTCGGCACCTTTCGCCTGGCACACTGCCCCTGGAATGCATGCCTCAAAGAGGAGGCAAAAGACCACGTTGGGGGCTCCTGGGCCCCAAGTCATCCCCGGGCCGCAGCACCCATGAGCTCTGTAACCTGCAGCAAGTTCTTTGCCCATGCCTTGCTCCTCTGTGAAGTAGCAATGTGAAGTGGCACACATGATATGCCACGGTGGATGACAGTCCCACCATGTGTTTGGGGTGTGACTCATACTCGTGGGCCATTTTGCACATGGAGAGAAAGGCTCGGATCAATTCTGTCTCAGATCACGTGGCTGCATAGACAAGTGGTTTTAATAAGGGACATCTAAGAAGTCGGTGATTAGCATTTCACATTGACGGACACTTTTATCTCTTGTCTGGGAATCAATCTAAATGACATGTGGTTGGAACTGTCAAGCATTGAAAAGAATAATGATAAATCCAGAAATGGAAGAGTCGTGATAAAGGTGAGAAAGCATTCAAGCACAAGACCTGATGCTTATTTTTATGGGCCATACAGGGAAAAGCCTGAAGGGCCTGGGGTGGATGGAGGAAAATGAAATACAATGAAAGAGGAGTGGGCTTCCTCATAGCCTGCATTCAGTGGGAGCCCGTGATTCCCAACACACCTGTTTAACCGCAGACCTCCCCTGGGAATTTTCTCGCAGCTCGGTTGCCCCAGATCTAAAATACACGTGGCAGCACAGGAAGGGAGGCAGGGCGGTTGCATAGGGCTTTGTGACTATTTCGGCTAGGAAGCCATACAAACCTGTATGATCTAGGATAGGCTGTGTGCAGTCACACACAGAGCCACCAAAGTGCCATTGAAAGAGCAATGTCCCCTGCATTCCTGAGTGGGGGATGGGAGTGGCAGGTCATGGAACCACAGCAGTAAAGACAGAAGAGGGTGCTTGGCATAGCACTTGGCTGAGCTGGGGCAGGTCTGGGACAACCCAATGGATACACAGAGCAGGGAGAGGTAGATGAGAACTGGGTGGGGTGAAGATGTCCAGGCAGGTTGAGGGGCTGCCTGGGCATGTGGCTTGGACCTTGAGTCACCCCAAGGCCCCTGGGTTGAAGGCTTGGTCTCCAGCCTGTGGCACTATTGAGATGGGTGGACCTTTTAGGCAGTGAGACCCAGGGGGAGGAAGCTGGGTCCTTGGGTGTATGTTCTCCAAGGGGATTTGGTGAGTCTAGCCCCTCCGCTCTTTGCTTCCTGAATGCCATGAGGTGAACAGGCCTCTACTCCATGCTTCTGCCATGATGTCTGCACCACCGTGGGCCCAGAGCAGTGAGGCCAAGAGACCACAGACCAAAACAAACCTTTCCTCCTTACATGCTGTTTCCCCCTTATATGCTGACGACATTCTGTCACAGCGACGGAAAGTTGACACATCACAGGCAGGAAGAGCAGGTGCAGGGAACTTCTGACCCTCCACAGACTGCATGAACTGCTCTGCACCGGGTGCCAACACAGCACTAAGGAAACCAGGCCAATAACTGCCATCCTGGACCCCACTAATTCCTCAAGGGACAGATACCAGACAGGAAAGCGGCCTGCTCTTCTAAAACAGGGGTCAGAGTGCTGATGAGGCTGCACTCTGGGGACCCTGAGAGGCTTGGAGGGTGCAGGTCAGAGGAGAGAGGATACAGGGTGCGTCCGTGTGGAAAGAAGCATGGGGACGGGAGCGAGAGGCCCCTCTGCCACCTGGGCTGTGTGGTCAGTGAGTCTGTGGCCTGAAGGATGGTGACAGACAGGCCCAGGACACAAACAAAGCTGCTCATGAAGCAATTCCTCCTACCCAGGGAAGATACTTATGAGTTAATCTCACATATTAAGATTTTCAGAGGAGCTGGGGTGTGGCTCAGGGGTGAGCACCCACCTAGCATGCAGGAGGCCTGGGTTCCATCCTGGCACCAGAAAAAAGTGTCAGAGGAGAATCTAAATGTTGCTGCCCCTTCAGGACAACTTCCCCTTCTTGCTAATATCTTTGTTAGTGTTCTGCAGAGAGCAGACTCAACCTCAAACCCAGCGCCTCAGGAAGCTCTCTACATGAACCTGGGGAGTGGCTGCTTCCTAACCAGCTGGCTGAGGTCTCTGTCTGTCTCTCCAGGCCTGTCCATCTCCGCTCTGCTCCGTATTCCAGGGAAAGTGACAATGGGGACAGCGGGGTCGGCATCAAGGGGCTCCCTGACTCTGGGTGCCCCAGGGAGAGGCACTGCAGGAGACCGGAGGTCTGAGGAGCACGAGGTCAGGGTGTTTATTTCCCTGGGTCTCTGTCCCTCTTGGGCCATCTCAGTCGCTGTGTCCTTTTAACCAAAGGCTGCACCCATCCCGGTGACTGTGTTTAGGTAACAGCTCAGGTCTCTGGGTGCTAAAGGGCCTTCACTGCTGCCCTCCCAGATGTACTCTCTACCGTCTCTTGTCGATGCCTCTAAACTCTGCTCAGGCCTTTGTAAAGAATCCCTGTAATAAACTCTTTTCCAAGTGCCCAGTTTGGGTGCAGTGGTTTCCGCAGAAAACCTGTGTCCCTAGATTCTTTGGCTGGTGGGGAGTAAGGAAACCCAGGACTTAGTCCCATCGGTAGTTGTGGGACTCGATGCAGTAAAATCCCTGCTCTCGGTGATTCTGAAAGACGGGCCTCATTGCCTAAGAACAGAGAGTAATCATTCTGCACATCCCGGGAAGGGTGAGCTTGAACTGGTGTTTGGGACCACGGTCCCTGGAGCTCCGGTTCCGTGGCGGCACCTTAGGGGCCCCCCAGGGGAGAAGAAGGCTGAGTCAAAGCAGCCCCACTTTGGTCTTTTTATAACAATGACGTTCCTTATGTGATGTAGTGGGACAAAGAAAAGGATTCCTGCCACCTGGAAAGACTAGAAACCTCTTGGGTTCAGTGAAGCCGAGGTCTTCCTGGCCTTGGAGCTGAGATTTCCCCTCTGCTCGCGCATCCAGAGGGGAACCCGGTCGGACACCACCTCCCCTCCCCTGTGCGGCACAGCACAGGAGCTCACACCCTTGTAGCTCTGCAGAATCGTCTAGATGATAAAGAAACACCTGGTGGAAGTCATTGCTCCTCTCTCCGAACTCCACCTCCAGCACTGTCTCCTGCTGGCCTTCAAAGGAACACACTGGTGTGGGGGATGGGTGGGTGTCCATGCTTCGGCTCATCTGCTAAACTGACTCCCCTAGAGGAAGGAACATATCGTACCCCCTGCCACATTCTCTACGGTGCCCCAAGCTGAGAAAATGTTCACTGTTTTATGGGCTGAGGGTAAGAACTGACCTGAGAGGGATCTATAAGATGCATTTTGTGTTAGTGTTGTAATCACAACGCCAGGTGTTAAAGGGGTACCCTATTCCGCTCAGGGTGCCATAACAAAACACCACAGACTGGGTGGGTCCAACAATTAAAATTCATTTCTCAAACAGCTGGAGACTGGGAAATACACCATTAAGCTGATGGCCAATTTGGTTGCTGGGATCAGCTTTTGGGAGGCTGCCTTCTGGCTGTGTCCTCACAGAACAGAAAGAAAGATCCCTCCTTCTCCTCCTGCTATAAGGCCACCGACCCTTCGGTATTAGGTAACGACATTAATGACCCGGTTTAACCACAATCATCTCCAGGCACAGACACTTTGAGGATTAGGGCTTCAACATAGGAATTTAATGAGGGGGGAGGAGGGGACACAATTCGGTCTGTAGCATCCAAAATTCATGAACTTCTCACATGTAAAATACATTCGCTACTTCCCAATAGCTCCAAAAGTTTTAACTCATCCTGGGATGAGCTATGAAGTCCAAAGTCTCACCCAAATCCACCTGGGTCGGGTAGGGGTGAGACCGGAGGCCTGGCTCATCCTGAGGAAGAATTCTCCCTGTGCTGTACACCTGTGAGTCAGACAGGCTGTGTGCCTCCATGTGGGGACAGTCGGGGCAGACATTCCAAGAGGGAGAAGCCAGAGAGAGAGAGAGAGGCTGTGAGTTCCAAGCCAGTACAAAACTTAGCAGGCTAAATCCCATTGTATCTTTTTTTTAAAATCCCATTATATCTTAAATTTTGAGATTCATCCTTTTTGATCTAATGTTCCACCTTCTGGGTAGTGGTTTCACCTCTGTAGCTCTGGTTGGCAGGGGTCCTACTGCCAAGGCTCTGCTGGGCAGGGGTCCTGCCCCTGGCTCTGGGACGCCCCCTCCCTAGTGTCCCACAGGCGGGCCCCCCCAGCTCTAGTCAGAGGCCTGGTCTGTTGAAAGTGAGGTGCTGGGCCCACTCTTTGAAAACAAGACCCTCTCCCAGCTCCGCCTGCAAGTACCCCCAGCATCGTAAGGTTTAGCCAACATCAGCTCCTGATGGTACCTCTGTCAGGAAGGAATCATTTCGGCTGGCAGAAGTCAAGGCTGTTGGAAATTTGGGCAAAAGCATTAAGGAAACGCCCAGATTAAGACATAGATTCATGGAAGTGGTGTTTGACATTCACCGCTTCCCTGTGTCTAACATCCCCATCTGGCCAGTATCTCAGGAGCTGCCTTCCCAACTAACAGTGGCAATAAACACGGGAATTAGGTGATGCAGTGTCACAGAATGAGACAATGACCAAGGCCTTCTCCTTCTCTACACGGATGCTCTGCCCTGGCTCTGTTTGGTAAGTGGGGATATTGAAATCTCTAAGAAATTAGCCAGAGCAATCCAGGCAGCCATCAAAGCTACCAAAATTCTCCAATGGGCAGAGACCAGGACAAGTCACATCCACCCCACAGAATGGGAGGCAACAGCAGAAGTGCCCTTGCTGGACTCGCACTTTGAAGATCTCCCCCACGGGATGTTGATGTTGGATTCTCATCTCTAGTCAGCTCCTGGGTGTGTCCGTGGTGTAACCCAGGATCCACCCAGGACCTCACGTATGTGAGCTCTCTCCAATGACGTGCCCATCTTTGTTCAAGAGATGGGAGTTTAGAGTGGGAATTTGGAAGTTAGTACCCCTGCGTGAGACCCAACTCTCCTTCTATGACCTAAATGGCCCTGGGCAAGAAAAGGAACCTCCCCCTGAAACCCTTCCTCATTTATAAAGTAGGATCAAGGGGACAGATTTGTCAGTCAATTAAATTACATAATTATGCACATAGTCTTTAAAGGCTGCAGGAGTTTTACAAGTGAAAGATGCTATTAAGATCAAACCCAAGGGAGATGATCTATCCTCCTCTGAAAACCTCGTCCACAATCTCACAGAGGCGTACCCGTGTCCTGCTATTATTTTTTAAAGCAGTTTCCACTCGTGTTTAAGTCACCAGTTTCCACTGCAGCCACAGGTCAGCCAGTTAAAGAGGTGACTAAAAATATAACTGCCTCAGGCGCATATCACCCTCTATCTTGACTTTTTCTTTTCCTTTTAGAAAACCACTTGAAGTGGCCAACAAGCAGCAGTGGACAAAGGGTGCTAAAAGATGGTGGGTTTCAGGTCCAACCCCCAGCAGCCCCAGACAGGTAGTGTCTGGAGACCTCCCTGACTCTGAACAAGAGTGTCCTTGTGGTAAAACTCTGAACACCAACATTCACACTGCAGAGTGAGCCGTGATGTGGTAACCTCTGTGACGAGTAGGGTGTCCTTCTCCCTCAGAAAGTACACTGACCAAGGTCCAAGGTCAGAGACATGCTCACAATCTGAGGGGAACTCATAGCCCAAAATACTTCAGAGAGTCATTGCACTGGAAACTAAAGTTTTATTTTGACCTGGGTGCTCCTCAACTTTGTTTACATGTCTGCCCAGTTAGATGAAGAGCACATAGATTATTGGTTGATTGGTATGAAGTCAGAGAAACCTAGATTCAAGACCTGGTTCTAGCCCTCCTAGCTGTGTGACTTTGGCTCTTTGACATTCAGTCTCCTTCTGTATGAAATGGGCCCGTGTGGACTCTGTCCACATGCCGACTGTGTGAAGACAAGGTGGCGGACTGTGTGGACCAAAGTGAGCTCACCTTGCCTGTGGCAGACAGATCCTATGAGGTCCCTGTGACCCCCACCTTCTGGCATTAATGCCCTTGCATATAATCCTCTTCTGTTGAAGGTAGAGGGGATCTATGACTTATTTGTGACCACTAGAATATGAGAAGTTTTGTAGATGTAACCAAGGCTCCAACTCAGTTGATTCTGAGTCATCAAAAGAGAGGCCATACCAGGTGGCCTGACTTAATTGGGTGAAAGCTCATGAAGAAGGAGGCCATTTCTAGCCCTGGAGAAGCAAATAACTATGATGCGAATTGCCTGTGGAGAGGGCGCATGACTAGGAATTGTGGGCACCTCCAGGGGCTGCCATGGCATGGAACTGAATTCTGCTTCATAGACAAAAGTAGATAATACTAATGATAGATGACCGTGTATATGGACTCATGTGATCTTCTCAATACCCCTGTAAGGTTGAGGGGGTAGCAATTGTGGATTAACCATCTATGCCCTATGAGGAGCAAGCTGCTGTGGACGGGGACCATGTCCTTCACCTGGGTCCATGTTGGGGAGCCCAGGCATGCTTGGGGACATTGACTTCTCCTTCCCCATTTGGGGCTCCATCTCTGCTTGCACCCCTCTTCCTACCCCTGCCCCGAATCTTACACCACAGGCTTCACTCCTATGAAAGTATTATAATCACTGAAAGGTCCAAGATGCCAATGAATAGCTGCGCCATTAGGAAAAAGCTGGGGGTTTTCTTTGTATTTTTGGAATCATGACTACACATTGAATTGGTGCTGCAAATTCATGTTCTGTTAACTGAGATGGAGGACTAAAATACAGAAAAATGTATGTGTCAGTCAGACAGAACATCTTTAAAACAACAGGACTGTAGTTGACTTCTAAGAGTGTGAGGGAATGGAGGGGTGAGTGCTTCAACAAAGAAATGGTGCGTCTGGAGGTCTGAAAGCAAGATTAAGGCCACAGGAAATACCAATTTTCTTTCCTACCCTGGAGTTTCTGGGTTGAGATTAGGGTCTTGTAGGTTTTAGACGCCCCCAGAAAGCTCTCATGTGCAGAGATTCAGGATTAAACAGTGATGCCCTGTTCTGGCTTTATGTTAGAATCGCCATGAAGAATTTTTTTTAAGAATTATTGATGCTGGATCCCAACCCTAGAGATTCTGATTTGTTTGGTTCATAACAGGGCCAGGTGTAGCATCAGTCAAATGATCAAGCTATCTTTGAAAGAAAGTTGAGAATACAGCAGTGAGATACCTGGAGGGAGAAGGTTTGAGCAGAGATGGTCTGTGTGATAGGAGAGGAGACTAAGGAGTGCTGAGAATTCAACATGCAAGTGCACAGCCTGGGCCAATACGGATTTCAGATGAAGCTGAATTTTAATGAAGATTCTTAAAATCTAGATCTTAATTTTGTGTTACGGGCTTTGCATACACAACTTACTTCCAAAAAAGTTTTAAGGGCACTCAAAATCAAAACAAGATAGAATCATAGTGAAAAGAACTAACGAGGGTAAAGATGAGATCAGTAAAGAGTAGAAATGGAAGAGAACAATGCACGAAGGCTTCCAGAGGATGTGAGGCCAGCCCTGACCTACCCTGCAGTGGCCGGGTAAGCTCCGTCTCTAACTCCGACTCTTGCACACCATGGGCAGGACCATGCGCTAGAAGGTGCTTGGAGATGTTGGTGAAACAAACTGCTGACTGAGCTCATTGCTAGCCAGCATCCCTTCCAGAAAATCGCAGGGGCTTGACTGTGTCTGACGACGTGAAGTGTCCACTGCAGCCTCTACAAGTCAAAATGGGAGTGGCCACAAATACACGTATGTAACCAGACCGTTAAAGGGGACTCAGAGGTGAAAACAATCCTTCCTGGGGACATTCTTAGCTGCAAAAAATGTTAGAACACTGAGCTTGGTCCTGCCCTATCAGCAAATCAATTTCTGGATAAACTTACCATACAATGTGATGTGTATGTGTGTGCCCAGGTACACGCACACTTACGTATCAGAATAGCTGTGATAAGTCTGTATCAGTGTTTCTTGTGGCTCCCTCAAGGCAGAATCTGGACAAACAGATTCCAGCTGAAGCTGGAAAGAGATCTGCACAGCACCTGAGTTCTTGGAAGAGCCAGGAGAGTGGCCCCAGCCTGGTGCTTCTTGCATTCTCATAGCAATGGAAAAGCCTGAAGATTCTAGCCAGTTCTGCAGCTCACTGGGCCTGACCTGCTGTCCACATCTTGGGAGCTGGGAGAGATTTTATGAGACCATGTGTGCCAAAAACATCTGTTTATTTATAAAATGGGATTTTCTGAAATCCTGACATTCTAATATTTACATTGCAATTGCAGACTATGGTGTTGGTGCATGTAAATTGAACAAGCAGAATATGTTTGGACAACAGAGAATCATGAGACTATTTAATATTTTATAGCGCTGATCAGCAGGGTAGGAAGATTTTATCAAACAAGCAATCCATCAATCTCTGAGAAACTCATTGAGCACCTGCGAGATGATCAGCTTTGTGCAGACTTACAGGGAAGGTCCAGGGAAAGTCAGTGTGTCTGCCTTCGTGTGGATTTCAGCCCAGTTCTGCCGTGACATAAACCAGACGATATGTGAAGCCTTCGACTCAGGACGTGAGCGGGGTAGCCCCTCCTCTGTCCCTCGAGTAAGTGCCGCACTTCCAAAGCCCAGTATCCCCCACGCAATCTCACCTTGACACAACCTTTGAGCGGTCCAGCTCTGGCCACGCTGACCCCTTCCTCGCTCTTGCAAAGGGGTAAACCAAGGAGATTAAATCAATGGGCCGCTGGAGAGGGACCTAGTTTTCTAACTGTTGCTACTGTTCGCTGGAACCTGTGATGAGCCAGGAACCAGGTGCTGGGCATAGATACAGGGATTTGTCCTGCAGCAAGCGCATGTCACTCGTGGGGTGTGTAACCCTCTCTTGGGTGCCCCATCCCTCTATTGGACAATTCTGGCTGCAGCAGTTCTTCGGGACGTTAGGCCAAAATCGGCCTCTCCACTTAATAATTTAAACTCAGCCCTCACCCCTCCTCAATGAGATGGACAAAAGTAAGTCTCCTTCCCGTTCTGAGCGGAGTGCTAATGGCACAGATCAGGGTCAGCACAGTCCCTACCAGGCCACCCCGCAGTGAAGGCTGGGCTGTGCATTCAGTGGGCTAAACGCTACCTTTCTTGTGTGGTGTTGCACCGTCAGTGAGAGGCAACCCTGAGGTTAAATCGGGCCTTTATCACCTAGCACCACTTCGGTGAGAGATAGGTGCAAAGCAGATGAATCTAGGTACATAAAGGAGGCCAAGTGTGTAGATACTCATGGGAGTTCAATCCCTACATGCCCAGCACCTTCGGGTGCCACGGAAATCCCTGACTCTTGGTGGTAAAGATGTCTGTAGCTGGTATTCATCCATTAATACATTCATCCACTTAGCAGACAAATTACAGGAGATTACTATATATGTGTATAATGTATGTATATTATTATTATATATATATATAATCTCCTGTAAGAGCCAGTTGCCCATTTACATTTTTCTATAGAGTAAGTCCTTGACTTCCAAACATTTGAGCTGGGAAGTTTCACCGGTGTACCGTGTAAGACTCATTTTGTCAGCTTATGAACGAATCCTGCTTGTAAACAATTCTCCCGGAACAGAACTCATTTGTAAGCCGGAGACATACTGTATAGTGGACAGATACTGTTAATATATTACCAGCATTCAAACCAATGATAATATTTAGCAAAAGGACTGTGAAGCAACATTAAAGGGTCTGAGATGATCGAGGGATGACTGCTCCTTCATGCCTGATCCCAGGTGGACACACCAGGCCCTTCGGTCTCTCCTTCAGGGAGAGGTAGGTTAGGGACACTTACAGCCTGTGTGACTTCGGACGAACCACTTGACTGTGGGTGCCTCAATTTACTCCTCTGCACAACGGGGATACTTGTAATAAGTTTAATATACAGAGTTGTGGGAAATAAATTGCAAGTGCACATAAAGCAATTAGAACACCCATAGTATTTAGTAAAGTTGAGCTTTTATTACTGTTATTGCTTTTCTTTGGAGGAGGTACTCAGAAATTCCTAGAACTTGATTTCACTTGGTGTAAAGCCTTTATTCAGCAGCACAAGAAGGAATGGAGATCTCACCCCACGGTCTGATGTAGCCTGGCCTCCTTGAGGCTAGCCAAGCACTTCCATGTTCAGAGAAAGTCCAATGTTTGATGCTGGGTCTACATTTTTGTCTTGTCTATTAAAAGCATCCTAAAGAATTTACTGGACTTGCACAATAAATTTAATAATAAGAGCTGGATGCAGTTGTGTATGCCTGTGATCCTAGCACTCAGGAGGCCGAGGCAGGAGGATTACTGTGAGTTTGAGACCAGCCTGAGCTATGGAGTGAGTTCAAGGCCAGCCTGAATTATGGAGCAAGACCCTGTCTCAAAAAACACACACAAAATTAATAATAGGACCTTTCCAAGCACTCAACCTAGCTATTGTAATTAATATCATAGTATATATGAGGCTGCAAAGAGGATGCCGTTTACAATTTTGTTCTAAAGAAATGATGACCAGGGCTGTCTGTTGCAAACCCAGACCCCCATAGCTAATTTAAAAAGAAAAGAAATGGCGCCAGAAAAGCACTTCTTGGCTTCTGCCTTAAAGACATTGGGCCTAAGACATGTGTTCCAGGGGTGCTGGGTGGCGATGAAGTAGGAGAAACGTCTACTATGTTGACAGTTAAAGTACCTCTGAAATATAAGCATATGAATAATGGAAAAAAATTGCCTTTTAGTATAATTATAAGCATAGGAAAGAACCAGTTTCCTGCCAAATCATGGCATCTGAGACTACTGGAAAAGAGGGCCTTGGACATGAAGAAAGCAGCTGTTTACACACACACTGAAACTGGTGAAAGTGAAGGTTAACAAGTAAGTCTACAAAAGCCAGAGACCCTAAGTGGATGCCAGGCATTTACACAACTGGAGCTGAGCCAGGACCTATCAGGCCCAGGAGTGTGTTTCCAATGATGTCATAGTGGAAGAATTCCCCAGAGAGGCCAAGTGTCTTGGGCAAGGGTGCAGGGAACTCGAGGGCAGAACTCGCTGAGTGTTGGCCTGAGAGTGTGTGACTTCGGACGACGGCTCTGTCCTTTCTCAGGAAGTCCCACCTCCAGCAGCGTCACAGCTCTGCAGAGCAACCTGCCTCTAGGAGGCCTTGCCTCTCTCAGAATTGGTTGGGACATGAGGTCATCGTTCTACTTTTGCACAGTGACGTCCCCGTGCAGACTGGCTGTCACCCCGCTGCCAGGTGACCGCATCCCAGTGCCCAGATGTCAGAGCACCACCCAGACCAAGACTGGCAGTGTGCATCAGCAGTACGGAGCTTGGCGGGAGCCAGGCCAGGCAGTGAGTGCCAAGCGGATCACCTGATGAAACAGTACCCCGAGTGCAGCTGGTGAAACGGGGGGCTTCGGGGAACACTTCCGTCCCTGTGCTGCTCCCACATGGGGACCTATGTCCTTGACCTCAGAAATAGCATGTGCAGAAAGGGGTATTCCTCACCTGGGTTCACATGAGAACATCCCCTAAGCACTTGCAATGCTTCGCGCTACCACTTAACCCCAGGTCGCCATGTTCAGAGGAATGGGCCCCACCCAGCCACTGCCACTGACAGTGGATGCCAAGCCCACAGTTCTGGGCATCCCAGCAAAGCAGTACAACTCTTGGGCACCTGGGCTGGGGCCAGCCCACACCTGCAAACCAAGTGTCTCCAGCACACAGGTTTGTCCACTCATTTCCGTAACTTGCAAGGCTGCTCTTGTGCCCCAGGGCAGAGCTGGGTAGCTGCGAAGCCTGGGGCATTTAACTCGCAGCCCTTTACAGAGAGCCCTGCAGACCTAGCGCAGGCTAGGGAGCCCCAGTCCCTCCACCACGGGTGCCGAGCTCCCCAAGAGCAGAGGGTTTCAGACCTGCCTGTGGGCCAGGACACAGGAGGGTCGAAGAATCAACTTGCAGAGCTGGAAAGGACCTCAGGGACGTTATTCGTCCCATCTCTTTATGTCAGAGATGGAGAAACCCAAGCTACCTGTCCAAAATAACTGAAGGGCAGGAGGCGGAGCCAAAAATGGAGTTTCCTGGACGCCAGTGTGTTGCCGTTCTCACAGCTGGAGGAGTAAATGCAAAGACTTCGAGCGTTCACATGGTAGGATCCATTCCTGTGCGAGTGGCAGGGGCCAGGCGCTATGTGATGGGCACTTCGGGCTGGGACCGCAAACCTCAGGAGAAGTCTCTGCACAGCTGCAAAACTCACATTTGCGCCCTATCCATTGTGTGCACATGTATGAAACACGCATGTACATGTAAATTGCATACATGCAATGATGAAACAATGGTGCACACAGTCCTTTGTAGGGAAAGCCCGCAGGAGAAGAGGATCTATCTGATCTAAGAATTCAAGGTGACTGTTTTCATTTGGTAATTTTCCCTACTCGCTTGGACCCGGTAAATGAGGGAATTAGCACCAAGCCCAGGGAGCAGAGCCGTGACACTGCAATTTTTGTCTTCTGTCCCCAGCCTCTCTTCCCAGCTTCTTGTGGTTCTTCACCCTCTTCTCAAACCCTCCGTGGACTCAGCGTGTCTGGTAGCCCATCCCCTCCGCCAGCTGCTTCTCTCCGAGGTTTTGAGGTGCTGACAATTTCTCCACTCTGGAATGAGAAGGGCCTCGCCCTGCTACAGTGATTCTTGGCACACAGATGGAAACATTTCCCAGATAAGCTTCATACCGTCCTTTGGGGCGACCAGAAGTGGGAGAGGGCATGAAGGACTGGACCTTGCTTTTCTCTGGCAGTGCCCTCACTGTCCAGGAGGGGGCATTATCTGCAGAGGCCTTGGGGTCCTGATGGGGTAGGGGACCTGGGGCCCCTTCCTCTCCTGCCCTGGCAGGGAGTCTCTGGGAGGGAGAGAGGTCATGGCTTCCTCTCACCTCCGCCTGGCCTTAGCTGGGCTCTGCCCTCATGTCCCACCCTGGAGTTGAACCTCAGTCCTTCCACACTTGTGCTGCAAACCTCTGCACTCTGTTCCTGAGCCTCGTACCCCTCATCTGGGGTCCTTGCCGTCAGGTCACAGTCCCCCAAATGTCAGGGCTGCCCTGATCCCACATCCCCATGTTGCAAATTCTGCCAGGACTGCCTGTGTCCACCCTGGTACCTTCTCATTCCTCTCCAGACCCAGGCTCTGCAACCGGTAGCTTCAACTGACAATGGCCACGAGAGAAAGTATACTTCAGGCGCCTCCATGTCACTGGCACTATCTTTCCTTGTTCACTGCCTTCATGGACCTGTCTGGGCCTTGGCAAGGAAGGAGGCTGCTGGGACCCCATGAAAACTCAGTGCCACCCACTGAATTCCATGGCAACACTGTCACAGTTCTTGTGATTATAGGAGTCTCTTCATTCCTATAGTTGCCCTGGGGAATGATCCACAATGGTACCCAGGGGACCATGGGACTGGTCCCCTCTGCCCTCTGATGTGGTGAAGCAGCCCTAGCTACCAGGGGCAGAGCCAGTCAGAGTGACACACAGGACAGCCGGGGAGCACATCTCAAAGCAAAGAGGGTGACAAGGAGCAGGCATGTGTCGCTCGGCATAGAGGTGGGGAGGAGGCGGAGGACAGCTGGGTCTGGGCAGCTCTAACTCCCCCTGTCTGGTAACTGCCCCTTTTGCCTAAGTGGAGCCATCTGACCTTGAACTCCGACTTATGGAAAATGAGGAAAGGTAAAGTCTCGGCCCTGGCCATGCCATGCACTTCAGCTGGCCGTGGGGGAAATGTCTGGGCTTTACCTGGCCCTTTCTTCTCATAAAGCTGCCCATTCTGAGCAGAGTAAGGCAGCAGGGAGTGGGATCGCAGTGCCAGGGCCAGACTTTAAACCTGGCTCTACCACGTCCCAGCTCTGTGGCCCGTGTCAGGGGCTCAGCGTGACCACTAGGCAGAATGCCAGGCCCTGCTTCACAGAATCCAGGAGCGGACGGGAGTCAGGTGCTCGGAGCAGTACATCCCACTGCTTATTTTTCAGTTTCCAGACAGACTCTGGAAGGGCAGAGAAGACCAAGGGGTGAAGACCAGGTTTCTGTGTCACTTCTGCCCCCCTTCAACTGCCCCTGTCTCTTTCCCACCATCTTCCGCTCGGAGAATCTTATACTTCAGGGATGGGGACAAGCAGCTTCATAGAGAGAAATAAATATTGTAAAGCCCTTAACATTTTTATAATTCCTCAGGCCGCAGAGTGGATTCTAAAGTCAAGATCCAAAATTTAAGAACCTAAAGTGCTCATACATACGTGCGGGGGAACTGAGGCCGAGGGGAAGATTATTTAGCTATTAAATTTCCCTCCTACATCCGATCGTCACGTCTCTTTAAATTCCTGCCTTAGGCCCCTTGCCCAGGCGTGGGGCGCCCCCAGCCTGGCAGCCTGTGGGCAGGGCTCTGTGACTGCACTGGACCTCCGAACCTGCATGCTGCCTGGGGCTCTTGTCAAAGTGCAGGTGTCGGTGTCCCCTCCCCTGACAACCCAGATTCACACATGAGTGCCAGCACTTGGAAGGTGCCCTGGGGGATTCTCAAGATCATGCCAGGCTGGGCGTCCTGGGCTGGCGAGAGCTCCATTTCTCAGGATCCGGGGCATTTCCCCTGGTATTTCCGTCTGACCTGTATAGAAGGATCCCTCACGCAGCCCCCAGCCCTGGGGATTAAATCTCCTTCCTAAAGGGTAGGAGACTCAAACATGCTTCAAAAACTGCACAGACACATGAGCAATCTTTTTAAGAAATCAGGGAAACCAATTTAGGAAATCAGGTTGGGAAAGGAAGGCAGGCCTGGGTGGCTGGCAACTTCAATGTCAGGTGTAAGCAGCTGAGCTCGCCTGGCATCAGGAGGCACAGGGGTGAGACAACTCCAGGGAGATGAAGCGATGATACTGCGCTTGGTGGGCAGAGGTGGGGGAACCTCAGTGGGGTGCCATCTTGGGGTGCAGTGCTAGGAAATAAGGACATACATACTGTAGTCCCCGCAGTAGAAATTGGCTTGTGGTTCTCCATCCTGCTTCCCGTGAGTCCTGGTGAGCAGCGGCTGGCACTGCCCAGCCCCCGGGCACATGAGAACAGCCACAGGATTGGGCTCTGGACTCTGGAAAGTGGATGAAGCCATTTGGGCCTTCTGGGCAGGTACAGTTCGAACTTCCTGGGTCTTCCCTCTGTGCAGAGCTATGTGGGGCTCAGCCGAGGCCTTGGCAGCCTTGGGGAATGGCAGAGCAACCATGTACCAAAGGCTGTCCTGAGCTGTTCCATGAAGCAGTGGCTGGGCCAGCACCAACGCTCTGGTCTGTGCGGTGAAAACTCTCATTACAAAGGGGTGTGGCTTCCTTAGCTTGCTGGAGCCTCTAGAGAATCCTGTCAGGTCCCTCTTGCCATGGAGTGTGTGAGAGAGGCAAGGTCATGTGGTTTTCCCCACACAGCACCACTCTCCTGGAGTCCCTTTCTGTCCACAAGAAAATGCCAGGTGTTTGTGACACAGGGCCACAGACACGCCGTGGATATGCACAGAGGGAGGTAAGCTGCCCTCCCTGTGCCCCGCGGGTGTAAGAGTCTCTGCTCAGGCTGGCCTTGGGAAGCAGCAATGAGCGCTGGGGGCAAAGAGGCCTTGATTGGAGTCAAGAACCAGCCATCTGTTGCCATGACAACCTCCCAGCCAGGCTCCTTCAGGGATGGTAACCGGGCTGAGGCTCTCACTTGCTCTCCATTGAGGTAACGGGCTCCTGGCTGGAGCTGCACCTTTGCCTCCTTCGCGTCTGTGTTCCTTCCATAGTTTCCTCTCCTCTAACGATGAGCAAGAGTGGAAAGACATCACCTTAAGGCCCAGCAAGGTCGACACAGGTGTCGGGTAACCAGCAGCGCCAAACTTTTACACACGCAGCTTATGGGTGACCTGAGATACTTCTGGGAGACGTCGCGTCACCCCTCTCCCGGGCCCCAGGCCCTGTGTCCCAGGTTGAGGTAGTGAAGTGCTGCCTTCTCTCCTAGGAGCACGCGAGTCTTCCATTATAAGCGAAGGTCCAGACTGCACAGCTTGCCCTTAGAGATGCTGCACGGTCCACTCTGCTATGGTTCCCATGTTTGTGTCCCCAAAATTCCCATGTTGGAACCTGATCCCCAAGGGCATGGGTGGTGGGGCCTTGGGGAGGTGATTCGGCCATGACGATGGGAGGGGGAGCATAGCATGGGATTAGTGCCTTAGGGGGACCCAAGAGACCAGAGTCCTCCCGTTCCGGCCCATAAGGACCTGTGTAGGCACCGTCTCGGCACCAGGAAGCAGGCCCTCACCAATCCCTAGTCAGCTGGTGTGTTGATCTTAGAGTTCGCAGCCTCCAGAACCAAGAAATAAGCTTCTGTTGATTATAAGTCGCTTCAGTCACACTACCTGGCCAGAAATCTAACATATTTCCATCCACCTTCCCAATACCCCTTTCACCATAGCACCCAATGAGCAGAACTCTTATTCTTGCAGGACACGTCCTGATGTGTGTTGTCACCAAGCTATTGTTCATGCAGTTCCTGTCACCCAGGAGATCATATTTATTTCCGACTTCTCACGGCTTCAGCTCTTTGCCGACCCCTCCTGTGCCTCTCTCTCTCTCTCCTTCTCAGACAGCATTTGATAAAGCACAGTCCTTGCATCTTTACTCCTTCAAAGGGATGAAGGCATTGTCTACACTGGCCAAGTCTCTGGAGAGAGCCAGCAAACACCCCCAGAGCAACCCAGGAAGCAGAGCTGAGACCATGGCTGCCTTGGCATGTTCCCTGGACATGCTCCCCAGAAAAGTGGCTCTCGACATCCTGCACAGGTGGAGTTGCGATCTCAACATTCCACATGGGTGGAGTTGTGAGTGGGCCACTGCTGAGGGTGGGACAGAAGAGCACAGTGTCTGCATGGGGTGAGAGGTGCACAGGCAGCCAATGAGCTCATGCTGAAAGAGTGGCCCAAGGTGACCGGGCTGCCTGAGCAGCTGCGCCCAGGGAGGGAGCCTGCATCCTGTCTGTTCTGGAAGTCAGATGGGCACCCCACAGGTCCTCATGACCTGACTGGCGTGTGGGCCACTGTCAGAGCTTTTCTGGGTCATACAGTAAAGGAAACAACTAGCATTTCCAGCAGACAGTCAGTGGACTCTGATTACTCCCCCACCAAGCCATGCACGGATTGTTCTGGAGTGCTGTGGACAGGACCCACGAGTCGTCAGCATTTGTGAGCAGAGCCCGGAGACAGAGCCAGCTCTATCAACAATGCTCCTGACTGTGATGTCTTGAGGCCATTAGGGGCTGTGCACAGGAATCCGCACTAACAAGACACCTGTCAGCGAGGGCAGAAGGTGCTGCTGCCAGACCCACCTCTGATGATGTCTCAGAGGCTCTCTACCTGGCTGTCCCCTGCAGTCCCTGGAGTGGGGCGGGAATGCCACTTCTTGGCCCCACCCGTGCACAGAGATGATGCTGTCACCAGCCTGGGGAAAGCTTGGTGCCTCACACGGTGATCTGAACGTGCAGCCAAGCCGGAGAAGGCTGTCTTCTCATGGAACCCAAGTGCCTGCCTCCCATCCCCAGGAGATGTTCGACAGAATTTGTCCACCATGGTCACTTCACTTGGGCGGCTTCCGATATCTGGGGCCGGGTGGGACTGAGAGTGACCATACAATACAAACAGGCGTAATATCTGGATCTAAGGCGCTCAGCACATCCTGCGTTTGTCTTCCCAACCTGCTTTCTGTTTTGCTTTTACTTCCTTGCTGTTTTTGCCTCGAACCAACCACATTCACATCCAAGACACACTCTCTAACCTGTTACCCTCCCTTTGTGATCAAAGTCCAAGCTGGGTATGACCTCAGCGAGTCTCAAAATATCCCTGCGAGTGAGGGAGGAGGAGGAGCCAGGCCTTTGTTCCCTAAGGCAAGTCAGCAAGGGTGCAGCTCGGAGAAGGTTCTATCTGACCCTGCTGCAGAAACCGAAGCATGACAGAAGCCCGTGTGTTCTGAGCAATTTCCGATTCACAAAACGTTTCCACCTATATGCTCCCGTGGAGTCTTATAGCAAGTCTGTGGGTGTAGTATTTTCCTACCCAAAGTGACCCCACCTCCTGATTTGCTCCAGACAAGCCTGGGTTACACCTACCGTCCCAGAGGAAGTACGGGTAGCCTCTCCTATCGCTCTCAAAAGCGCCTTGGTTTGGACAACAAATTATGTGCTCACCCTATTTTAACCACTCTCTCGTTTTAAGAGGGGGACATTAAGGCTCACACAAGTTAATTTGCTCAGAGGCCTTTAGCTAATAGGCAGAGATAAGACTTGAGCTCAGTTCCCGTGTCTCCAAATCTCTGGCCCATCCAGAGGTATGATGGAATATGAGAGTCAGAGCTCCCCCGAGCTGACCTTTCTTATTATAGATGAAGAAACTAAAAATTCAGGGAAACTATCTCTTCAGAGTCCCCGGTAGAATGCTTCCGGGAAGGGAATAAGCTCTATACTTAGCAGTCTCCTTGACAATCTTCTATGAAAACATCAGCACTGATTAGTAAATTACACATCACTGTCATCAGGATGGTACTTGAAATCTCCAAACTGGACATTGAGTCTGAGCTGGAGATTTGAGGGCGGGTTTGAGTGCTGTTTGTTCTCTACCTCGGGGCATTCCCGTACCCTCTCTGAGCACATCTGCTGTCACACACAAAATGGGACCCATTAGCGTCTGTTCTCTGTCCCCCGGCTGTCACTGGAGGGCAATCGCAGCTCAGCAGATGTTCTGACAGAAATTGTCTCCGAAGGTCCCTGTGAGTCGGGTCTGTTGTGCTCATTTCTCACACCAGTGAAGCAACCCCCATAAACAGGGATGTTGGGAACCAAATGAGAGAGGATACGGGCTCCGTCCAGGGCTCTAGGGCTGCCGGCTGGTGTTATTAGCAATAGCAAGTAGTGACTACTTGTGGAAACAGGCCCCGGAAACTTCCTGGGTGATGTTGATACAGAGCAGCGAACCCAGCAGGCCGGCTGAGCTGGGGATGCTGTCTGATCTGGGTGGGGCCTGATCCCCCAGGGAGACAGCCTAGCAACCACCTTATCACCCAACACCACTGGCCAGCAGGCCTTTCTTCCTATGGGAATCGTAGCTCGGAGAAACGCCACATCCCATACACATCTGATTCTGTAAATCAGGACGTTGCTTGCCTAACATGACACAATTCAAGGCCTGGATGGCATCTTTATTTCACAGTCTTTTCAGCCTTGTCCCTGTAAGTGCAACATGAAACAGAAGCTCAAGAAATGAGGGAGGGAGTCAAAATGACTTTCCTATCTAAATTTTTTTGTTCTCCCCATCAGTCGGGCCTCCAAGCGCCCCCAAGGCCTGCCTGGCCCTCGTGGATTGCTTAAAGGAACAAAGCAAACGGCGACACAGGCCTTTTAGAATTCTTCAGGGGCGCAGAGAACTGTGCAGTGAGGTTTTCATATAAATGGACGAAATCTCCCAAGCTGCCAACCTGAAATTCCAAAGGCACCGGTAGGGTTGGTCTCCTGCCTAGGAGCCCTAGTAGCAGGGCAAAGGGCTGCTTGGGCTCTAAAGAACCAATTTGTGTTTCAAATGCTCTGGAACATGACACCTTGACGCCACTTACTCCCGGGGAATCTGAGTAAGTCCCAGAACAGCTTCTCAAGGAGAGGAGACTCAAGGCTTTGTGAAAGCTCTGCCTATTCACGCTCAGGCTGCAGGCCTGGACTGTGGGGGGCGGGCACCCCTTTGCAACCCCAGCTGGAGGCTGCCTGTGGGGAAGGGACACCAGCCCTTGAATTCCCTGGGTCTGCAGATTCTGCCAGAGGGAATCTAGAAACCAAACAATTGTCACTAAAAGACAGATGTCATTTGGAAAAACAAACATAACGACTGTAAAGCCCAGCAGGCAAAATTGAACAAACCTTTTCCGTAGACTGGGGCACAGAGATAGATCACTTTGCAAGTATAAGTCACAACCCATTTTCTATGTTTTTAGGCGGACAAAGAGTGTTAGCAAGGTGAATGTAGACCTCCAATTTTCTGCAAAAATCTATTGAACTAGTTTACAAATACCGATCCTTCTGGACCTGGGAGAGCAGGTGCTTTTCTATCCAGCCAGGAGGCCCTGCAGTCTCCGGGGCCCTTCTCCTCTGGGCTTTCCCAATATTTCCAGGAAACCTCTCCTTCCAGGGTTCTGGCCGGATGAAAGGTCTGGGCTCGGCAGCCTGGCGACGCCCCTCCCCCGCCGGCTCCGCCTGCGCTCAGGTTTCGCGGGCAGCGGGGACGGAGCACGATCAAATTTTCCTCTGTCATCCGCCGGCCCTGTCCCGTGCTGCAGGTGGGGATGCAACCGCCCCCAAGGCCTCGGGGCGACAGGGTCCCCATCCCCGACCGGACTCTCCTGAGCCCGCACAGGCGCGACTATGACCTGGGTCCTAACGGGGCGCATCGGGACTCCGCCAGTCACGCAGGAGAAAACACATTTGACTCTTTGCTTTAATTTTAGTGGCTTCGAGTGACAGCAGAAAGGAGGTTAAGAAAGGTTATTTTTGCTTTGCCAAAGAGTATCATACGGACGCCAGTACCCACCGGTCTTCTGCCTGGGTCACCCGAGGCGTCCGTGGGGACACTGCCTTGGGACCTGTCCCGCGGCCACCTCTCCAGGAGGACTCACACCTGCTGAGCGGGTGGCAGCGAGCGCGGGGCACCCGGCGCGGGGTGATCCGGGCGGCACCGCGGCGCCCCCCCACAGGCACTGTGGGTCGCGCAGGTTGCCCGGGTCCCCTTCCTACCTTCACGAAAAGCTCGATCTCCGGGTCCCTGTCGTCCCCGTTGGCCGTCGCTGTGTCCGTCATACCGAGGCCCGGTCCCCGTCCCCGCCTGTGTCTAGTGTCGTGTCTTAAACCATCCACTCCTGGACCCGCGGGAGGGACACGCGAGGGCAGCGCGGGGCAAAGACGGTGAGGGTAACAAGTCCCGAGCAACAAGTGAGGTGGTGGCGGAGGCGGTGTCACCGGATCCCGACTGTCAGCGATCTGCGCTGCGAGCCCAAAATAGCCGCGGCCGGGGGCGGGGTCAGGGGGACCGGCTCGGCCACCGCCCCAGGGACAGGGCCACCACCCCGCGGGCCTGGTGGGGGTGCTGGGAGAGGAGAGAGGTGGGGACAGGTACAGACAGGTGAGGTGGCTTTTCAGTTTTAAATGACCCCCCCACCCCGGATGGAGATTGAACCCAGAGCCTTGACACTGAGCTGCACCCCCAGCCCTTTATTTAATATTATTATTATTTTTTTAATTTTTGAGGCACAGTTTTATTAAGTTGCTAAATTGCCCAGTTGACTGGGCTTGAACTCATGATGTGATTGTCCTGCCTCAGCCTCCCAGAGTGCTGGGAATTTTTGTGCTACCAGGTCCCACCTTTGAAAGCTCTTCCCTGTCTTAATAGCCATGTCCAAGGCAAGGAGGGGCAGTGACAGCCAGGGAGGTTGGGAAGGATCCACCACACCGACTGGCACACAGGACGGGCACATGGGACCTGGAGAAGGGGCCTTTGCAGTGTTTTGCCGAGCAAAAAGCGGCCGGGCTGGGTGGTGGGAAGGCAGGGAAGTGAGCGACCGGTCAGGTGTCCCTCCACTAGGGAGCAAGGGCTCTCTCTCTCTCTCCCTCTCTCTCTCTCTCTCTCTCTCTCTCTCATTTTCTTGCTATTCTTTCCTTTCTACTCTCTTTGTTTCTTCAGGGGCATGTGATACACATGCAGAACGCACACACACACACACGCTCACACTCCCACACTTTAGAGCATTTCCTCAACCTGCCTTCCCCATGTGTCGAGAAGCAGATGAAGAATTGCCCGGCTAGCTGTGCCCGCGTCCCCACCCGCCACAGGGTAAACAGCATCTCCACTGGAATCAGTGCCCCATTCCTCTGCCTTGGTCTTGGTGCTGAGTCTGTTGCTCCTGCCACCGGGAGCAACGGGTGAGAGTCACCTTTCTGTTGGTGCCCTGAGTGATGTGTGTGTGTCATCTGTTTTCACTGCTGCGGTTCATCTACTCATTCTGCCAAGGGACACGTGCATGCCATCCACTTATGAGTCCTGTGGCTATTTGCACGATGAATATTCTGTCTGCCAAATATCCTTGGGTTGGATCCACGACCCTTTTCTCCTGGAAATATACCTAGTGGGATTGCTGGATCCCAGAGTGTGAGGGTCCTCTTGACACATGGCACTGCTTGGGTTTCTAAACACACACTCCCATCCTTGGGATCTTAAAAACTGTTGCTCACTTATTGCAATCAGAATCTAGTCAGCTTCTCTGTTTTCTTTGCTTTCTTTTCAGTTAACTCTGTTTGTGCACTGCCTTGGCTTATTTATAAATATGTATTTGTTTCACAGTTTTATGAGAAAAAATTAATTGCTTAATAAGAAAAATACGTGATAGGACTTAGGCTGTGCCAGCCAACATGCTAAACAACTTACATGTCTCAACTTGTTTCATCTTTACAAGTAGTGTTATTCGCCCTAACAGGAGGGGAACTGAGGTACAGAGTACCGAAGTGACTTGGTCCTCATTCTCCAGCTAGGAAATGGTAGGATTGAATCCCAGGCGGGCTGCTGAGCTTACTCCTCCATCAGGCATTTCTCTCAAACTTAGTGCACTGGGCAAGTCACTTCAGGGACAGAGGCCATCCTGGTTTTACGGAGCTTACAGTCCATGCCAGGATGACAGCAGGCGACAGCAAGACCAGGGCTGTCACAGGATCGGGCAGATGGAGGGTGCTAGAGCTCGGATCAGAAATGTCCCCAGAGGTGCATGCACTAAAGTCTTGGTCCCCAACCCAGGACACTATTAGAGGGGATGGGCCTGTGAGAGGGAAGCCCTGGCGGGAGGAAGTTCATCAGTGGTTCGGGTCCTCTGAGAGTACTTGGGACCCGGCTCATCCTCTCTCTCTTTGTAGGCCATGTGCTAAACGGGGCTGCTCCACCACTGCTCCTACCACAACATCTTGTGTCACCACAGGCCAAAGCAAAGGGGCTGATGGGTCATGGATGGAAACTTCCGATATCAAGAGGCAAAATAAACCTTTCCTCTTTTTACGTTGTCTTTTCTCAGATATTTTTCACACTGATGGCAAGCTAACACAGAGAGCCATGTAGAGATACTGTTCACCACAGTTGGGATGGGGAGAGATAAAAGTTCCCGAATGGTCCCAAATCTGATCATCAACTAGGGCAAAGTGTCCTGATCACTAGGCATGCAGCCTGTTTCCCCACAGACCCCACGTGTAAATAGCTCCTGCTCACCAAAGAAAGCATCTCCAAGGCCACTCGCAACCTCCAGTGCACTATATCTCAATCCAGGTGAGGTGCAATTGCTCCCTGCCTCCTTGGTTTCAGGCTTACATCACTAAAGCTCTTAGATAAACAGTGGTCTCCACAGCCAGCATTCCAAGCCCATGATGACATGCTCCAGCGAAGGACTAAGGAGACAGAGGGAGCTGGTGCCTCCCTGCATGAAGGGCAGGCTCATCCCTTCCCTGTGCTGGTGTGTGGACAGCATTTTTAATAGGAGAGTAATAAAAGCAAATAAAATTGTAGGCACAAAAGACCTTTGAGGAGTATTTAAAGTGAAAAATGTGTTAGAGGAATTTTAGATCATTTCCTTGGCTATGATCTAAGCAATGTGTAATATGACCTCCCTTTCCTTAATCTCAAAATTGGCAGAGATAACTCTCACTATTATATCCTCTCCAAATATCTGTTACTTACCAGGAAATGGCAAGTCCCCTTCCGGTCACAATTTCTTAAAAATATCTTCCATTTGGACATCCCTGTATAACTGGTACTTTTGATATGATAAACCTTCTGTTTGCAAAAATGAAAGAGAGAAGGAGACAGGAAGGGAGGAAGGAAGGGTGAGAGGGAGGAAAGAAGGTAGGAAGGGAGGGAGGAAGGAAAGAAAAAGAAAAAAAATCCACTTTGGCCACCAACTATTTCCGCATGTATTTCTAGTTTTAATTTCATATTATCCTTTGGTTCAGGATAAAAAGACTTAATTTTGCACCATTTACTGTCAAAGTATAAATGGTTAGAGTCAATTCTAGCTTTGTCCGTAGTTCTAATTTTAGCACACAGGCTACAAATTTGCTGCCAGCTTCAGATAAGTCTTTACCAAGAAAGCTTGCAAAAAACATGTTTGCCACTTACTTGGACAGCATGGATGCTAAAATTAGAACGGTACACAGAAGATCAGCATTGCCCCAAAGATATAGAGTAAAAGCAAAACAAAACTAATACATAAGTTAAAGTAGAATGACAAGAAATATTCAGACAAGTCTAGAAGCCAGGAAAGGTGGAGCAAGAGAAACGGCAAACTGAAAGTAACATGGGAGCCAAGCTCAGCGGTGCACATCTGTAGTCCTAGCACTTCAGAGACTGCAGTAGGAATGTCACACGTTCAAGGCCAGCCTGGGAAACATAACAAGACACTGTCTAAAATAAAAGAAAAAAACAAAATACCCAAATCCAGCCATATCAATACTTAACACTAAATGTAAATGATCTAAATGTGTCAGTTAAAATCTGGAGATTGTGGGATTGGGTAGAAAACAACCACACAAGACCTAACTATGTGTTGTTACAAAACGCAGTTTAAACACAAGGATATCAATAAATTGAAAATAAAAGGGTAGGAAATGCTGCCATGCCAACATGAGTCAAAAGAAAGCTAGTGGCCATGTTAATAGCAGCTGAAAAAGATTTCAGAACAAGGGAATTACCAGGTATAAAGAGAGATATTGCAAATAGTAAGTGTCAACTCACCAAAAAATATATGACAGCCTTAAATGTGTAGGCACCTAATGACAGAGCTTCAGTATAAAGCAAAAGCTGATGGAACTGAAAGGGGAAAGAGACAAACACACAGTTATAGTTAGAAACTTCACATCTCCTCTTGTAGTAATTTTTTGTCTAAGGAGACAAACAACAAAACAACAAACGCATAGAAGACCTAAACAACGCCATCAATCAGCTTTACATAATTAATATTTATGGAATATCCCACCAAATCAAGGATAGAATACATGCAAAATTCACCAAAATAGACTATGTTGTGGGTCACAGAACCAACTTTTAAATTGAAATAAAATTACACAAAATATTTTTTGACTATAATGGAATCAATTCGATCAACTTGGAAATTAAGCAACATACTTTAAGAACATCATCAATCAACATGATGTCTCAAGACTTGTCTTAGTCACTTTCTCTCTCACGGGAATAAAATATCCAACAACCACAAATTAAAGGAAGAGAAGATTCTTTTGGCTCAGTTCTCAGCAGTTCCAGCCCATCAACAGGTTTAAACACAGAAATAACATATCAGAAAGGCCCGTATGGGTCCAGCCACTCACAGCATGGTGGACCGGGAGTGGAGAGAGAGTCTAGGGAGGAGCTGGGGAGGGACATGTGCCCTTTCAGGCCGAGCCCCCAGTGACCCACCTCTAACCAGGCCCTGCCTCCTGATAGCAAGCCAGCTACGAAGTCCGCATAAATCCAGTCACCTTCCAAAAGCTGCCCCTATGTGGCTCCTGGGTTACATCTAGATATAAACCGTAATAAGCGTAATTTGAAAATATAATGCATATACACCATGTTAAAATTTGCAGGATATGAATAAAGCAGTGTCTAGAGGAAAATGTATACGTGGAACACTTATTTTAGAAACAAATAAAGATCTCGAAAAGATTTCACCTTAAGAAACTAGAAAGAGAAAACCTAGCTCCACGTAAAGCAAGCAAAAGGAAAAAAATAATAAATACAAGAACAGAAATTAATAAAATTGAAAAAATTAAAACAGTGGAGGCAAGCAATGAAACCAGAAGCTTTTTTTTTTTGTAAAAGATCAACAAAATAAACATCTAGAGATTTTACCAAAATAGAGAACACATATGTTACCAATTTCAGGTGTGAAAGATGAGCTATGAACTGCAAATTCTACAGACCTAAAAAGATATTAAGAAAATACTAGAAACAATTCTCTGAACATGAAGTAGACCACATCACTCAAATGGACAAAATCTTGAAAGACACAAGTTAACAAAAGTCACCCAAGAAGAAGCAGATGACCTGAATAGCCTTATCTCTATGAAAGATATTAAATTCATAGTTAAAAACCCTCAAACAAACAAACACAAAATCTCCAGGCCCCAGATCTCTTCCTTAATGAATTCTACCAAAGACTTAAGAAAGAATAATAATTCTATATAATCTCTTTCAGAAATGAGAAAAGAAAGAAACAAAGGACTTGTACTTAGGATTTGTAAGGAATTCTCACAATTCAAAGATTAAAAAAAACTGCAACTTAAAAAAATAGGCAAAAAAATCAGAACAGACATTTTACAAAAAAGTTGCAGGTAAATCAGCACATGAAAATGTGCTCGCCATCATTCAGCAGAGATATATAAATTAAAAGAGAGATTTCAATATGCCTATTAGAATGGTTAAAATCCGCACTCCTGATATCCCACGTGCTAGCAAGAATTCAGAGCAACTACAACTCTTCATTGTTGGCAGGGTTGCAAAATCATCCTGGACAATGGTTTGGGTACTGTATGTAACTTTTTTTTTTTTTTTTGTGGTGCCGGGGATCGAACTCAGGGTCTTGTACTTGCAAGGCAAGCACTCTAATCACTGAGCTAAATTCCCAGCCCCTGGGTACTGTATATAAAGTCAAACGTGCTGTTACTATATGGCCCACTTACCATGCCTTGGGTGTATAAATGAAAAGTTATATTCATACAAAACTCTGTCTATGAGTGCTAATAGCATTATTGGTCATAATTGCCCCAAACTATAAACAAGCCAGAAGTCCTTCAATGGGCAAATGAATAGACAAATTGCAATACATCCATGCAATGATGTACTGCTTTGCACAAGAAGGAATGAACTGGTAAGAGGGGTAAAGCTTAAATAAACCTAAAATGCATAATACTAGGTGAAAGAAACAGTCTCAAAGGCTAAATCCTGAGTAGCTTCATTTCCATGACATTCTGCAGAAGAAAAAAACTTCTGAGACCGAGAGAGGTCTGAGGCTGCCGGGTCTAGAGAGGGGAAGGTTTGATTGCAAAGGGTGGTGGGAAGTTTTCTCAGGTGCTACAACTGCTGTGTATCCTGTTAGTGTGCTGGTTACATGCATTTTTGTATGTGTTAAAATGTTCAGAACTGCATTAAAAAATGTGAATGTTCTGTATGTCAATTTTTAAAACGACCCAAATTCTTAAATAATTGGAGACACTGTAAAGTCATCATTTTATACCTCCGTATCTCTTTTCTGTACATTTTGTGTTTTCTGTCTCTAACAGCAGATCTCGTTTTACCATTAACTTCGGAAATGTGAAACAGAACTTTAGTCCATGAGACTCGAGATTCCTAATTATAGCTGCTCAAATAGAAAACAAAACAAAATGAGCATATTTAGACTGTGGGTGTGCACACCCGTGTGTGCATGGTGCAAGTACGCAGACTATAAAACAATGATGCTCCTTTTGGGGAGATGTTCTAGACACGCTTGTCTGAACCAGCACAGACCACAGCACACTCCGTGTCCCAAGTCTAGCTTCTGTGCACCTGGCCATAGGCACTCAGACTCACTCCTCCAGGATGGATGCTATTATTTATGGGAACTAAACCAGGTTGTCCTGCCTTGGTTCTCCACAGCTCTCTCAGGAAATCCAAGGACTTGACGTTTAAGCTGAGGAACTGGTGGGTTTTAGTGATAGCTACCTGAGCGCAGGTATGTGGCATCACTGTGGGAGGCCGTGTGGGGAGTCCCAAGGCGTCACATCTGCATGAGGTTGTGGGTGGGGATGTGAGGGGACTGGGTCAGTCATTGTTCTCTCTATTCCTTTGTCAAGTGACATGCTTCGGGTGTCCCAACATTCCTGGGATCTCTGTCCCCAGAGCAGTCGGCCTGCTGGTGCTCAGCAGAGGGAGAGGCTGGGATCAAAGCGCAGAGCCCAATAATTCTCCATGACTTGTGTCATGCGGGTGTCTGCTGTGTACCAGACTCTGCAAGTGTTCATCCTGGACCCTTTGGGAACCCGCAGGGTGCATGTCACCTGCCGGCGACGAGCAGTCTCAATCCTCTTAGTCCTGCATCATTTATCTGTGGGTTGGGTTGTCTTCCCCACTGGAGGCGAAGCCCCAGCAGGGCAGGAATCCAGCTTTGTCTCCCTCCTGCGATCTACAGAATGTTGGGGCCCTTGTTGTGTCCTTGTAAGCAGAATGGTAATATACCCGGCACAGTAAACCACCGTTAATGGAATTAATCACAAACAAAAACCTGGCCCTTCTTTTATTCAGTCTCCTCCTCTCTTCAGGGTTCTGTCCTTATATCAGCGAAGTGGGTATTGTAGGACACGGTTTTTAGAGACTCTAATTTGAACTAAAATTTAGGAAAAGGTTATGAAATAATAATAATAGTTAACATTTACTAAGAGCCCACCATGTGCTGGGAGCTCAGCATCCCTTACATCATCTCTATAATAACCAGATGAGGTAGTGTTATTAGTCCCATTTCACAAATGAGGAAGCAAAGACTTAAAGAGGTTAAGTAATTTGCCTGACGCTAATTATAAACTGCGTTGGTTTATAATTAAAGCCCATGCTATCAGCCAAGTGCCTTCCCATGTGTGTGGACAGGGACGCAGCTGGAAGAGGCATGGACACCACGGAGACTTAGAGACGGCCTACAGAATTGGTGGTCCATGAATGGCCAGCCTGGGATAAGGAATGAGCAGACTTGGAGAGTCTAGAGTTATGTTTAGCTGAAGAGAGAACTAGGGACGAACTGAAGATAAGAAACATGGTGACCAAGTGATAGCACACCAAATTTTAAAAATACCCAGCCCCCCAAAAAGGAAACCATGAGTGCTAAAGGCAGGAGAAGAGAGACCTGAGTTCATGGTCTCTTGTGTCACCATGCATTTTGGGCAGCAGTGAGTACTGTGGTGATTGTCCTCCCTTCACAGCTAAACTCTTGCTTTAGCTCTGGCAAGATCACATGAAAATACAGTGATTACACAATTATATACTAAAATATCTTGGAAGGAGCGCAAGATAAATATATGTAACACAATTTTCTAAAAATCTACACAGCTGTGGACTAGTATCGCTCCGATCTGCACATGTGATTTTCTTCAGGCCAAGTGTCCCACCACGCCAAATAGTCTGAGCTGAGCTTTACCAACTCTAAGAAGGGTGTGGTAGTGATTTGTGCAGAGACACAGGAAGCGGGCAAATGCTCTGACCACACCAAGTTCTGAAGGACAAGTAAACTAAGGGGTCCGCGAATTTCTCTTGGGGACTTGTACCTTCTCCAGTCACAGCCACTGGATCCCTGAGGGGCTTCAGCGGTAGGCAGGTGACTCACGTTGGCCAAACCTGGGATATTCATCAGAAATGTGATCAAGACCATTTTCTCTCCTGCTGGACTTATGGAGAGTCTAGGACTTGACCACAGAGCTTTGTTCCATCCTGTTGCCTCAAGATAGGGCCTGACTGGGAGCAAAGCCGACAGAGAGAAAGCAAAGGCTGAGACGTGGAGCAAGGAAGCCCAAGTTCTGATGCAGTTTGAGTGACAGAATCTATTGGTGTCCCAAACTTATACCCCTATAGTTTTCTGTCCTGATGGTCAGAATCCCTTTAGGGCTTGGACCATCGTGAGCTGGATTGTCCAATGTCTGCAACTGGAGATTTATGTCATTATCAGCTAGATCCTTCACAGAGTAATGAGGGCTCTGGGTATGAGACAGTCTATGATTTTAAAAAAACAAAACACTCTGGGCTTTGTAAGATGAGCATGCGTCAACAACACAGCAATGCACTTTTTAGAAAGCTACTGCATGCTTGTCAGTAAAAAGTATTATTTTTAAAGTTGCAGATTCTCATAAAAATACTCCATTGCATTTGCAGGCTCTTGAGCTAAGATACAAAATGAAAGTGAAAATGAGCTCAGAAATTGCCAGAATTCCAGAGAAAGATTATATGCCCAAAGTTAAAGTGATTATAGATAGCCAACGAATAAAATAATAAAAATCATAAAATAACGTCTCCATGAATTGGCTGTTTTTTAGTTGTCTTACAGCATAATGAAAGGACCACTAGACCAAGATCCAGAAGCTCTGATTTTGAGACTTTCTAGCCCTGTAATTTGGTAATCCAACCTCTCTGAGCCTGGGTTTCTTTATCTATAAAATGGGTTATAGTGCCTTCCCTAAAGTTGGTATAAAGATCAAGTAATATTTATGAGTATACACGATATACCCAACAATGGGGCTGACCCTTAAATAAAATATGCAGGAGTACTTTTCCCCAGATGCACGTAAGACAAGCACTGATGAAAGTGGTTCACAGGCAGCCTCTCACTTTCCCCGTGAATGAGATGCCCACTACTGTGACCCTACTTTGCAGATGACAAGGTCCATATAGTACAGATTAGTCTATAAACTGGAAGGCTCTGCCACTAGGATTTGATCCAGGCCAGTTAGATCCCAAGTCTCTGCTTTTCGTACCCTCCATAAGAGAACACTAGTTCTCCCTGCTTTATTACTGATGTGTTTAAACGAACAGAAAAGCACAGTGAAGACTATAATTGCAAATAATGTGGAACCAAAGGCTGAAAATCAGCTGCTGGATCATTCGAAAAGGAAATGCTCTCAGATGGAGCTGGGGTCCTGGGTGCCCTGCATCTCATTTTGCTGCTTCCCTTCCATGCATGAGCTCTGGGGGGTACCTAAGAAACTATTTCCTGAGAGTCACAAAATGTTACTGAGAAAATCGCAAAGGCCTTCTTGGAAATGGACAGAGTCAATCTAACCCCCAATTTTTTACATTATTTTTACTATAATCTGTCCTGAAGGAGTGGAAAATGTAAAAATCCTCCCCTAGAAATCCAGAAACATCTTTTGTGTTTAAGTTCATTTCTTTTTCTTTCCATAAACTTATATACATTTCTTTCCAATTTAGGATCTCAGAGAATTGGATAGCACATTTCTACGTGTTATTCCTGGTCACAGTGAGGAATAAGAGAAGAAATGTATCTCTGCAGCCCTGTTATGTGTGGTCCTCCTTAATCCATATGGAGGGAGGTACCTTTGATTTTGTTCTGTCATGTACTTTACCCAACTGTATCATTTTTTATGATGTGCCAGGAAGATCACTCCCATCCATGATTGCCTCAGTTTCCTTCTAGGGAGAAGGAAGGAAAAGCCCTTAAATATCTTAATTTCTAATGCATTCAATTTCTAAATTTGACAAACATTTCCTGGGGACTGTTCTGTGCCTGATTCTGTGCTCAATGCTGGAGGTAAATTTATGAAAGACTCATGCCCTGCTGGCAAGGAGCTTATAGTCCCCAAAACACGCATGGGGTGCGCCCAGCCCTCACCGAACATCTAGCCGAGCAGATGCAATGCACTGTTAGGAGAATAGAGAAAGGGAGCTCGCGATATTGACAGTCACCACTCCGTAACGGAGCCCTTGCTAGTGGAAGCTGACATGGCACAGATCATACACCAGCTGCCTCTCGGACCAGCCAGTTCCATTTTTCTGTTATCATTTTCACATCTGTGTGTCTGTGGCGGCTTATCATATGTCAGCTCTCTCGGGAGCACTGGGTAACCCTGGGAGTGAAACAGTTGTGGACAGCTGTGCCTGGTGGTTCTTCCATCTGTTGATGAAGCAAGCAAAATAACAGCTGTCTGTGTGTAAATGATGACAAAAAGCTAAGAAGGGGACTGGGGACAGAACACAGCGAGCGGCTCTGTTTTGCAGAGAGGTCCATGGGAAAGTCTCTCTGAGAGGGTGTCATGTAAGCCCAGATTGAAAAGATGAATAGGAGCAGTCATTTGAAGACTGAAGGGAACAGTATGTTCAAGGGGCCTGGGGTAGGATAAAGTATCTTATGCTTGTTGAAGTAAAGACCTGCCTTGAATTCTCCCATGGTGCCCTAATGGGTCTCCATCGTGGGGTCACATGTTCACCCTCCTGTGTGTTACTATGTCACATCATACATCTCCAGGGAAACTTGGTGGTGATGTAAAGGTGGTGGTGCTGCTGGTGGTAGCAGATCTCGTGGACGGGGACGATGGCAAAATGGTGTCAGTTTTGGTTTTGTTGGTGAAGGATATGATTATGGTAAGAGCAGTGGTGATAGATAGCACTGGTTAAAAAAAAAAAAGCTAAAATGATAAATTTTAACCGTAAATGAGAGAAATGGAATGCTAACAATTCAATGCTGTCATGCAATTTCTTATTTAGTCTTTCTAAAAAGCAGTCCAGCAACACACAGCAAAAGACATAATATGCTCTACACTTTGACACAGAAACTGAACTCTTGGAAATATACATCAGAAAAACACCCTCAAATTAAAAACGGTCTGGAAATAGTATAGCAGCGTTATTTATAACTGGGAACAATCCAGAAGCCTCAACAATAGGGAAATGACTAAGCAAATTAGAATACATCAGGTTCATGGAATAATGTCATGTAGGTATTTCAAGTGACACATGAGGAAAATGCATATAAAAAATCTGGGTTAGAACAAAAAAATCTAGAAGCTCCATGATGTGCATTTTTGTGTTTTACCAAAGAGCAGAAAGGAAAACAAATGCATGTGCATGGGGTTTAATGAAGGTTTCATACGAGTTAAACATTCTGCTGTTATAAACACTTGCTCAGTGGACGCATGAATTCACGCAGCATGTCATAGTTGGACGGGTCAGGCCACACCAATTAAACCAAATGGACCCCAGCTGAACAGCATTGACACGGGCCACCTCCTACCCTTTCCCGGAAGTCTACTTATGATGCATCCCTTGGTCACCACCCCAGTTCTGTGTTCCTCATTTTGTCCTCATGATGCTTAGAAAGAACTTTCAAATGCAAAACCTTTTTTGGTGTATTATTATTCAAAACCAAAAGATCAGAGGTTGTGAAAAAACAACCAACCAAGCAACCTAGTCCTAGCAATTTCAGTGTGTCCCTTATAATTTGCATGTGAGTTGGTTTTGTGGTTGTGTAGGAAAAGCCCACAGGTGTGAGTAAATTTTCAATTTGGGAGCAGTTACTTGGTGTCTTCCGGCCTCATTTCTTTAGCTGTGAGATGGGAGGAACAGGAGTAAATAACCCGTGGGGTTGTTGTGAAGATGAAATGATGTGCCCATGCGGCACATGTGCAGTATCCAGCACATAGTAAGCGACTGTCTCTTCTTATTTGCATTGGCTAGCATCCCTGTGGTTGCTCTTATGTCTGCTCTTCCAGAAAGCACCAGGAACTGTCGGCCATAAGCAAAGGTGCCATGTGCCTGGTTGCGTTCTCTGTGCAGTAGAAGGGTTGACCAGATGACCTGTGGCTTTCTGTGACTGCTGCCAGGAAGAGAATATGGTCTCTTTTATTGGTATTTGCCTCATGTTGGGAAGGAGAATAATAAGCTCAAAAATATAAACAAAAAACGGTCTTTGGCTGGGGATTTAGTTCAGTGGTTACACAGAGTGCTTGCCCAAGCGCAAGGCCCTGAGTTCAATCCCCAGCACCAAAAACCAAAACAAACACACACAAAATACTTGTTTAATAATTAAAATATCGATTAAGTATAATACTAAGGTTTACTTTGCTTGACTTTCTGGAATATTTTCTTAACTACCTCGATGAAAACATTAAGAAGGCTGCGTTTCTACTTTAACTGTTAAGTGTATCTTTGGAATAATGACTGCTCTATGAAGCAGGACTTCGTTTTTTCCTAATAATTTCTTAGGTCTCTGGACCTCCATATTTTATAGGCTTTTTTGGTCTTGGTGGAGTTTTTCTCACAATTTTTAAATTTTCCAGAATGAGTTTATCTGCATTTTGTAAAGTAGAAGCAACACCTCGCAGCAGCTCACTCTGGGGCGGCAGGTGCACGGCCGGGGTTCTCAGCCAGGTGGCCCCCTTGGTCCGGACAGAGGCGCCGCTGGGACCCTAGAGGGCGCTGTCCCCCAGCGTGTAGAGGCTGCATTTAGTCCTCTCAATGGAAAAATGGAAAGAACAAAACAAGGGGAGAAGCAGATGTGTCATAGGCGAAACAGAGTGTGTGTACCCGAGTCCAGGCAGACAGGAGAATATTGAATCTTGCTTCCTATTGTCAGGTCAAGATACGGAGACCCAGAGAGATGGGCCCACTGGTCATAGTCACTCTGTGCACGTGATTCACGCAGACAATGCCGGGGTCCAGACCTCAGGCCTCCAGACCCCTCCACTCCACACCGGCCTCTCTCAGTGGGCGGACCCATCGCCACCCAGCAGGAGTGCCCGAGCCGCACTTTGCATGCACCTGCTGCCTGCTCTCGTGGTTTTGTTTCCAAGTAGCAAGGCGGCTGCCTGACAGGCAGGCGTGTATTTTAGAGCGATTCACAGGGTTTTCACCTCATGACCCTACTAGCTCACCCATAATTCTCAATTAATGTCTGTGTCTTGCTGGCACTGAACAAATGAGTTGCTGCTGTTCAATGTAATGGAGATAATTATGGTGTGCACTTATTAAGCACCTTCTGTGTGCTGGGTACTGTGCTAGATACTTTACACACATCAGTTCATTTATGCCTTGCTATAGCTTTATGAGGCATATATTTGTTCCCATTTTACAGATGAGAACAGCGTGGGTTAGAAGTTTCAAGAAGCCAGCCCAGAATCATACACCCGCTACATACAAAACTAGACTGTAAAAGCAGATGAATGAGCCAGATGTGATGACACATGCCTGTAATCCCAGTGCCCTGGGGGGGCGGTGCTGAGGCAGGAGGACTAAAAATTTGAGCCCACTTTGGACAACATAACAACTTAGTTAAATTCCTGCGAATGCCTGTCTCCAAATAACTACAAACAAAAACAACAAATTAATGTCTTTACTTGCTATCCACCATGTTCTTAAATACCTACAATATATAGCAAGTAAATAGGGCTGGACTTCCGGTAGAGAAAGATTTGGGATGACAAGGGTGTCACAGTTAAACTAATCTTGGTGCTTTTATGCAACCAAATCAAATACTAACAGAAACTCCTAATGTACTAGGTGCCTGTTCTGTTTATAAATACAAGATGCAGGGGAAGTGCTTTCAGAGTTGGAGAGTAACTGCAGCACTTAGCAGAGAACAGGTCAGGCAGCGCCAGAACAAGGTCTGAGGTATGCAGGGGAGAGAAACACCCCTCACCACGGCCCCTGCGCTCCCTGAGGTCAGTACCCCTCTGGCCTGCATCTCCGTTTTCCAGTGTGGAAAATCAGAGGAAAGATGGCAGCTGGGCACGCGATGGCAGAGAAGCTCCAGTGCAGAACTTGCCAAGGCCACTGTGGTTGGCCCCTGTGGCTTAAAAGGAAGGCAGTCTGCCTTTTGGTTCACGGGTGCGTAGGGTGCAAACTTGGTGTCGTGTTGGCTGCTGAGGTGGGCAGATCTTGTGCTTGCGCTGGACCTGGGGGAAGAGGCGTCTGCAGCCGCAGAGCTGAGGCATGCGAGTGCGCAGGGTCCAGAGCAGGTACGAGTCGGCACACACCTGGATTCCTCCTCGTCTGCTGAGGCTGACATATTGACAGGGAAAGCTGAAGTCTTTTTGATTCATATAAAAGCAAACGCCTTTATAAAAACACCTATCACAAACCATAGTCATGCTTTGATGTGACTGCACTTTGCAGATTCTTTTCTAAGACTCAAGAGGTTGTGTGAGGAGGGATGGACAGGGAAGACAGAAGCAGGAAGCACATTGGAGTCTGTGGCCGTGGAGGACACACTTTACCTGCCTCGTCACTGTGTTTAAAACCAAGGCCGTCCAGAAATGTGCACGTTGGGATATTTTACACCATGGATTCAAATTCTTTGTCTTTTGGTTCTGTTAAGAATTTAGGGGGCACAGGTGAAAGGTAAATGGAAACTCAATGATCTTTGCCTCCCACCTGGACAGCAGACTCCCCTTAGCTGGTGCAGGAGGAGCCCAAATAGGGAGGTGTGGGGGACTTAGATTAAACACTTACCTGTTTCACTCATACAGTTTGTCTTTTGAATGCCACAGAGTCATTGAATGTATAAAAATGCACATCCAGCAGTTCTTAGGATTACACCACAGTTAATAAAAGCTGTAATCTATTTCACCCCCCGCCATGGGTGCCAAAGAAAGTGAAGGATCAGCAGCTTGAATTAAAAAATACATCTTGAAAACTTGCCAGGCAATGAAAATCAGCTTCAAAACGACTTCACTCTTGGGCACTCAGCTTCCTAAGACCCTGCTGGCCTTGGCATGCTCTGCATTAATAAATCATCTGAGTTTGCTGACCTACAGCCATGAGCGGGCCACACCCCTTCCCCGGGAGTAAAATGGCCTCTTGCATTTTTTATGCCACCCACAAGAGTCTGTGTCAAGTTTCCACCAAGTTTGCCAGAGAGATTAACTGCTTCTCTTTAATAGGCAGTTCCAAGAGGTCAGAAAATAGACAAATTTGAAAACAATTACAATTATTATTTTTTTAAATCTCTTTTCAATATGCTGCATCTCACATTTTTAGAAAAGATTGCCTTCTAGAATTTTGCCATCTGGTCCAACATATTGAAATTTACTTTATTTAACATAATAGCAACCAAGTTATTATGATTTTCCTGCTTTCTCCCCTTCCTTCCATTGGCAGATGTGAGGACTGGCTGCCCGGGGGACATGAGTCACCCTGGGCCAACCCTCGTGTGATTTCACAGGGCCCACAGCCAGCCAGATCCCTGGCCCATGCTTCGTGATGCTGGGGACTGGGCCACGGCCTCCTGGGATCGTTTTTGGAAGTTTAGTTCCTGCCTTCCCTGTTTATCAAACAAGGCACCTGAATTGAGAGCCCTGAACCTGATGAAAATATATTTAATCGTTATTCAAATTAGAGGTAATTTTTTTCTTTAAAAAAACTATATACTTTTTAAATATAGTAAATGATTATGAGTTATACTATCTTTAAAATTAGAGGGATACAAGGAAGAAGAAAATGATAGGCCCCTCTGAGGCCCCTATGGCAATACCGCCCCGTTGGCAGTGTGACACGCTCCCTACCTGGGTGGGTTCTACACAAGGTATTTTATCTTCTATGTCTTACAAAATTCAGGTTGCTACTGTATTGCCAGTTGCATTTCACCATGACGTCACCATCCTCCACCTCTTATTCTTTCCTCCTGCCCAACCGTAGCCATGAAATTTCTAACGTCCCGGTTAGTCTGATCACTGCTCTTGCCTTTCTGGAATTAGACATTTTCTTAATTCCATGGAAGCTCTGCTGCTCACCCAAATCTGCTTTGACTTGTAGTTGGAAATATACCCCGTGCTGCTTTTGATAGAGGCTATTTGAAACAAAGTCCCTTCAGAACAGCTTTATCATTCTTCTGTTAGTAGGAGTTACTTTCTTATGTAGAAGCGTGTGTTCCTAATAGAAGTGTACACGGTCCATAGGATGTTATCACTTGTGTCCTTACTGTGTGCCTTGAGGAAGGTAGAGGCCAAGTTCAGCCTTCATGCATTCCATTGTTTCATTGTCCTGATGGAGTCATCTGTGTTTATGTGCCTGGGCAACGTGGGAAGACCTTTAGAACCCTCCCCCCAAACCAAGGGGGACTTGGGACACTCTCACAACTCAATGTCCAGGACCTCTCACGTGCACTGGTCCCTTCTGAAGCCCAGAAGGGGACCTACCGTTGTGTTCACATTGTGTTGACAGGATCATTGGTTCTGGTAAAATTTGCAAACGTAACCTGTTTGAGATGCAATTGGTTAAGACCAACATCTCTTCCCAGTGAGTTAGGCTTCTGTTATGCTTCCTCTAGCATCGGGTGGAGTTGGAGTGGCCGGGGCATTTCGGGGATGTCACTGAATGGGAAGTTAAATTGGGGATGTGATTTAGTTTCAGTGGGAGGCACTGTGTGGCTCTAAGTCATCTCTAGTAATAGGTAGGTTATTGTTGACTGTCCTGGTGAGAGACTGGCTTCCAGAAATATATTGAGGCCCACTGTACTGACTTAGCCCAAGTTGTGACGGAGGCTGAAAGGTCAGAGGTCATACGGAAATGTAAGTGTATCATAGGGCACCAGCACTCCAAGTATGCAGGAAATGGATATGAAACTTACAGAACTAGAGCCTGGTCTATGGGAAGTCTCGAACATAAACAGTTGCAAAAACGCAATTAAACAACTATAAATATCTGGACTTTGCACCCCAACTAAATATTTTAGTGGATACTAAAACCAAATTTCGATGGATCCTTCTAGTGGAGGAAGCATATTTGCCTTCTCTTCTCCTATAAATAAGGCTATTACAAAATCGTCAAATGGAGAGGCAATAGGCAATCAAAGTATGTGCTGTCCAAAATATCAAAGAACATAAAAGTATTGTAGGTGAATATTGGGCAATTAATAAAATATTAAGTTATTTTTCTGGATTTTTTGGTATCTGTGGTATTTGATGGCTTTTTAAAGTTTATAATTTGATTTCTTATTCTAAATACTTGCTCTGCATCTAATTTTATATTCGTAATTTGAACACATTTGTTGAGCAAGGTTCCTTGATCCTGCAAGCTCCTGGCCCCACAAACCCTGGATCTGCCCCCATCTCCCACCGCGCCTGGCTTGGAAACACGTCCACTTGCCCAGTGTCACATGCTCTGCCTTGTCCCCAGCCTCACATACAGCTCCTGGCCTCTTGCCTCCCAGCCTCTCTGCCTATAGAAAATGGGCTCTGCAATCCAAACTTTGCCTGGGCTGCTGTCTGCTTTGCCCCACCCAGTGGTCACTGCCTAACCTCTGCCTAACACCTGTCCTGTTCCTCTGGTCCCACTCCTGACCCAGGCCCTGTCAGAGCTCAGCCTCTTCCTGGCTGGCAGTGGGGACCATACAGAGTGGTGTGGCCAGTGACAATCTGGGAATTGGCTCAGGTCACTCAGCTCTGGGGGAAGAATTGGCCTAGAGCCTGGAGGGCCAGATCAGTTGGAGGTTCACATCAGAACAGGGAAAGGGCCTCTGCATGATGCAATGCGATGCTAAAGGTCAGGCTAAATTTCATTTGAGAATTCAAATTTGAGAATTTGAAAACCAGAGGCCAGGGAGGCAAACAAAGGAGGCTGCTTTTCTGAAGCACTTTTCTAAAGGTGTCCTGTCTGAGTTTCCCCTGCAATTCCTCAGATAAAGTAGATGGGGGAAGATAAGAGATTCCAGGAGTGCTCTTTTGTTTTGCAAAGGAAGGATGGGAAGAACCGCTCAGGGCTGCTGTACAGGGAAAGCAGGGAGAAACCTTAGATCAACTCACTCACCATCATCCTTTCCTCACAGATGGATGGATGGGTGGGTGGGTGATTGGATAGGTGGATGGGTAGTTGAGTGGAGGGGTGGCAGATGGGTAGGTGGGTGGATGGATGGGTGGATGGGTGGGTGGGTGGCATATGGGTAGGTGGGTGCATGGGTGGATGGATAGCTGGGTGGATGGGTGAGTGCATGGGTGAATAGGTGGATGGGTATTTCAGTGGGTGCATGGTGGATGGGTAGTTGGGTGGGTGGGAGGGCAAGTGGGTGGATGGATGGATGGATGGGTAGGTGGGTGGATAGACGAATGGATAGTGGAAGATGGAGGTTTTCATCCTTTAAATGTTTTGACCTACGTCCAAGCAAAACATCTCCTAAGGAGTTGTGATAGCAGCAAGAACAAGTCATAAAGAAACAAATATTACAAATGCTCACAACTCTCCCTGTGGCAGGTGTTAGCTATGCTTCAACAAGAATTTAATCCTCACTTCCCTCCCTCCTTGTTTCTTTCCTTCCTCCCTTCCTCTCTCCCTTCTCTTCTGTTTTCAATTCTAGCAGGCAGGGGAAGTGTGTAATACAAGAGACAGTGAGTGCACCCAACCACTCAGTTACCTTTGGGGAGAGTTTAAATGCACTCGCATAGCACACAGAATGACACCCAGATGAAACGTGGGCTCTGGGGACCAGCAGACCCAGACAGGAGTCCCTGTTCACCAGGACAGACAGGAGTCCCTGTTCTCCCGGACAGACAGGAGTCCCTGTTCTCCACAGCCTTCAGATCCCAGCAGGAGCTGCAGCTGTAGGAACCCTGGCTGTAATGATAGGTGGAACTTACTTCCGCAAATGACAAAATATTGTGTTGCCTAAACCATCTCAGGGACAAAAACACGGACTTCACGTGGAATAAAATCTTCACTTCTTTGGCATTAGCTGTGGCAGGCCGTGTGAGTAGCTGCAAGCTGAGGCTGCATTAGTGCTATAAGTTACTGTTTCCTGAACAGGAAAGGCCGAGTTAAACTAAATTCCAGGCTGCTTGCCTGAGTTTTCTGCTGTTTTGTAGGCTAATATGCCCTGCAAATCTTCAAAATGAGGACGTACGGTTTCCAGACACTCACTGACCCTTCGCTGTGTCCCCTGGGTCCTGTGGGTTCTGGGGACCACACCCCTGTGCAAACCAGCAGAGTTAGTCCCTGCAGTGTGGGCAGCACCCCGCACCCTGGCATGACTGGCTTCCACCCCAGCGATGTTCTGTGTGCTGGTTCTAATCGATTGGTTAAATTGAATTTCCAACATAAACAAAAAGAGACAGCTTTACGAAAGATCTTTTAAATGGAAACCAAGACAATAAATATACCATTTGTCCAAACAAAATGAGCACGGCCTCCCGAGACACCCGCCTGTGCCATTTCATGACTCCTCCCGGGAGGCCGTGCCCACTGACTGCCGGAATTCAGTCATCTGTGTTAGGGTGGTGTCAGACGCAAATCAATCTGCTGCTCTAGAAACCTTAGAGACTGAAGCACAAATAGTTGCCTGTCTCCCAAGTGCAGGGCTAATTATTTCAATGCTACATAAAACTTGCTGCCAGGGAAACGAGTGTTTTTTCCCCTTCCGCTGCTTTGCCACAAAAGGACCCTGTGCTCCATGACACCGTGGAGTGGGTCACAGACATGCCCAGTGGATGCTGTCTGTGGGCCTCTTTTTTCTTAGAGTTTTAAGGATAAGTAAGTGCCCTTCGGCTGGCACGTAGCTCCATGGTGGAGCACTGCCTGCCGCGCTCGTGGCCTGGCTTCCATCTGTGTAGTGCAAAAAACACCACCAACCATCGAGAAACCAGCCTTGACACTCACAACAGACTCTGCAATTTGCATGTGCAGACAGGAGTGTGCATCCCAAAGTATTCTGAAGATAAGTAAGGAATGAGAGCAACAGCTCCAAAAAGGTGTGTGTGTGTGTGTGTGTGTGTGTGTGTGTGTGTGTGTGTGTGTAAAATCTTTGAGGTGAAGGAACAAAATTCCTGAAAGCAGGAAATACCAACCACGAAATGTTCTGTGTCGCCGTCCCCAACAGCCCCTCCCTGAATGCCTGGACGCCCCACCAGGCGGCCCGACCTGCAGTAACCAACTGCCCCTGCCCTGTGTTTGCCTCTCCAGCATCGTGGGCTCCTTGTGGGGTGGACCCCTCCCAGCTGCTCCCAG
>PVJO010012760.1:0-54443 GCA_004026905.1 Hystrix cristata | reverse complement strand
TATGCAAATAACTTGATATTTGCCTAAATAATTACTGAACTGATTTTCTTCTTTCTTCTTTGCAGTGCTGGGGATGGAACCCAGGGCCTCAAACATGCAAGAGCTCACCACTGAACCACATCCCCAGCTCTCTAAACTGTTTTGAATTATGTATTTTTAATGTGTTAAAACAATAGGAAAGGGGCTGGGAATTTAGCTCGGTGGTTAGAGTGCTTGCCTTGCAAGCTCAACGCCCTGAGTTCGATCCCCGGCACCAAAAAAAAAAAAAAAAAAAAAAAAAAAAAAAAAAAAAAAAGGGAAAACTCTTTTTCTCGTAGTTGTTTGAGGATTTGGGTGAAACAGTAACTTCTTGACAGTGAATAATTTGGGACCCTACGCTATAGCTGTAAGCAACAATACACACCTAGGAAGTCTGAAATCATCTGCATTTTCCTGTCTCAGGCTGCGCAAGTGATCAAAGTCTCAGAAGCAGATAACCCCTGGGGTTCTTCTAGTCCGGGTAGTCTGCCAGCTAATGGCACAGCTGGGTCAGCTGTCACACGGCTCCAGCCGCCAGGGGGCAGGCTTTCCCCACCGCGGGCTGAGCCCCAGCGCTTCTGCCTTCAGGTCAGAAAGCCAGGTCCTTCCTGTGGTTTTCTTTCCTATTTGATCAAACTCACTCCTCTCGCTGGGGTGACTAGAATTCTACACATCACTTTATCTTGCAAATATATTTGCAAATAGGACTTTCCTTTGACTCTGCCTCCTTCTTTCTCCCTCCATTTCTTGGGATTTCTTTCATACCTCAAATCAGAACAAGGACAAACTCCTCACCTTGGCCTCTGCTTGCTGTCCCTCTTTTTGTGTCCTTCTCTGGCACCCGGGATCCTCCCAACTTACTTCCTGCTTGTTTTGTAGCAAGGTCATCATCAGAAATTGATTGTTGCCTCGAATGTCACCTAGTTGTCCACTGCCATGTCCCAGTACCTAGAACAACACTCAGCAAGCACACAGTAGATGTTTAATAAATTCTGTTGAATACATAATGAAGGTTTTAGCCCAAAACAAACGGATCCTTGTGGACAGATAATGTGACATTGCTCATCTAAATTTCTCGACGAACAGTAAATGGAAGTAATTTCAAACTGAATTAATAGATACATCTAAAAGGAAGTAGAGTCCAAGGGAGAAGTGCCCACCCAGGCCCCAGGAGGATTAACTGTAACACACAAGAGGAAATAATGTGCCTGGCTTCACTGTGGTGCGGAAGTCTGCCTTGAGAGTCCAGAACTGCGAAAGACACACTTTTAAAAGCCGCTCACCATGACTTTGAGAACAAAATAAACCACAGTACGATAGTGTTACAGTAAAGAATTGTTAATGGAGATAGAAATGACCTACAGGGTGACTGAGTAGGGAGGGAAGCTTTTCAAGGCAAGCCTTCTGTTTTACCTTCAGTTATGGTTTATATCTAAAATGTCCCCAAAGGCCTCACTTTGGAGGAGATGGGGCCTGGTTGGAAAGGGCGGGTCACTGGGGGCACGACTTGGAAGGGTGCATCCTAGATGCTGGCTCGTCCCTTCTCTCTCTGCTTCCTGGCCACCAGGACAGGAAAAGCTTTTCCTCCGCCAGGCCCTTCTGCCTGCTGCTTCCACCTTGGAGCCAGCTGTCCTTAGCCTCAAAGCGAGAGCCAAAATAAACCTCCCTTCTTTTAAGTCACAGATGTTGTGTATTTTGTCTCAAAGACTCTCACAACTTTGATGGAGACAGAGAAGGGCACAAAGAATACATTTGCAAACAGCAAAGACCTCTTGCTCTGGATGAGAGAATCCAGACTCAAAATAACTCCACCAGCTGACATGTTGCTTCAAACCAATAGGAAGAAATGAAATAAAGAGAATAGAGGTGCTTTAAATTTATGGGGTTTTTTTTGTTTTGTTTTGTTTTGTTTTGTTTTGTTTTTTTTGGTGCTGGGGATTGAACTCAGGGCCTTGTGCTTGCAAGGCGCTTTAAATTTAAATTTTAAAAAAAATTAATTTTGCAAATACCAGTTGTGGGAGACCTATTTTAGTAATGGGTCCAGTGCAAAAAATTCTAAGATTTCAGCTGACGCAAGCTCCATATTCACCAGTATGGTTCTGAAAGGCTTGGCAGTAACAGAAGACAACATGCTCATCCCACTGGGGTGGGCGGGTTCTTGCTACACTCGCTCTGGCCTGCCCTGTTTAGAGTGTGACTTTCAGATATGCAGGCCATAGTCTGAGGGAGAATTAGGTGATGCTCTGGGAGGAATTGGACTGGTTTAATCAAAAGAGGATAAAACTCCAAAATGGGCAGAGAACCTCTATGGAGAGTATATTGGTCAGCTCTTCATCATGGAGACAAAATACCTGGCACACAATTTAAAGGAGTACAGGTTTGTTTGGGGCTTATGGTTCCAGAGGTTTCAGTCCATGGTCTGCTGGCTCCAACACACAAACATCATGGCAGAGGACAGCTGCCCAATCAATGACATCCAGGAAGCAGAGAGCAGGGAAGTGCCTGAGAAGAAGGGACCAGGAACCAGATATGCTCCTCCAGGTCTCATCCTCCTGATTCACCCAGTCACACCCAGAAGTGTGCTTTCCTAACCTCCCGGGCATCTCTCAGCCCGGTCAAGTTGATCACCAAGGTTAACTGTTGCAGAGACCTAGGTCATTCCATACAGAAATTTGGAGGAAGTGCCCGAAGTGCCAGCCTAAGTAACAAAGAGATGATCTTCTATGAGTCATGATTTGGGAACGGGGGGAACACTGAGGACTGAACTCAGGGCCTTGTGCATGTTAAACTAGGGCTCTTCCACTGAGCTACACCCTCAGCCCTGATCATATTTATTTGGGAATAGCAGAACATTGCAATGGGAATACACAGGCCATAGTAGCTATGAGCATATTCAAAGAGGCTGAGGCCAAGAGAAGTTTCTAAAGGACGATAAATGAAGAGGATTACTATCATCCTTGGCCACAATGACTAACAACAAAGGTGACATCAGCCTGAGTCTGAGCAGACCTCCCTGCCCCTTTGATGTGGTGACCTTAAGCAGAGCTGCTTTATCATGAGCAGGGTATGAGACTGGCGACCAGATGTAGGACTTTCAGAGGGGACAGCTGAGACCTGAGCCCAACACCAGGCTCCCCTTTCCCACCCAAGGGTTGACCTTGACGCCCACCAGGACCGCCCTTGAGACAGTCTCCCCTTCCTCTTTCTCCACCCCTTCTGACATTTCCTTCACAGACAAAGTGGATGAAGGATGCACGTCCTTTAGTGTCTTAATGCTCTATCTTCAGCCTATTTTTTCTGATGGTGTTCAGAAAGATATCACTTTAAATATTTTTTTTGCATCTTACGGTTCATTTTTGTCAGAGGAGCATCCTCCTGTTAGAAAGACATCTTGCCACACGCTACCTCCTAATACAATTCTTTGAATGTCCCAAAGCTCAGCTCAGCTCTGAGCCCAGTGCCCCAGGGCCAGCACAGTCCATCTCGGGAGTGCTGGGCTCTATGAGATTGCCCCTCTCAGACATCAGCTGTGAGCCTCGGGCCCTCAAGCCACACAACCTTCTGTCCCAGTGGAGACCCGTGACCGCCCTTCACATTCAGTAATTTGCTAAAATGACTCACAGAGCTCAGGAATGCTCCACACTTATCATTACTAGTTTATAATAAAGGACACAACTCAGGAAGAATCAAGTAGAGGAAGACAAGAGCAAGGGGGCCAGGCTATGGGGAGGAGACATGGATATGGCCCTTCCATGCCTTCCCAGTACCCTGATGTGTTCACCCAGTCAAAAGCCCCCGTTCAATAAAATCTACAGGCAGCCATTGCTGTGGATGAAGCTCTGACACTGGGCCCCACAGACCAGACTAAATACCAAAATGGAATCAGCAGTTCATGATAAAATTCCGCATCACCAAACTAAAATTAAGTTGTTATCTGGCCTTCTGAGAAAACAGAAGAGAAAGAATAACCAAACTTCCCAAACAGTCCAGTTTTAGTCTGCATACGAAAAAAGTTCCCCTGCTTCAATCCATGTGAAAAAGTAGGCTGAAATAGCCTGATAGTAACTGATCAGTCAGTTCTCTGTAGCGCTGTCTCTTGTCCCCACCTTACGAAGAAAGGAACTTGGAAATAACCCTCTTGCTCTTGGTTCTTTGTTTCCATTGTCTTTAGTCCTTCTCTGTCTATAAAACCAACCTCTCCAGGTCAGCTCACCGGAACATGTGCTCTGTTTTATAGAATGAAGCCCTGTGAAATCCTAGACTCACAAATAAAGTCAATTATGGTCTCTACACTACGTGTCTTCTCCTGTTGTGCTTCGACACTCCCCAGACCTTGTTAAAGACTCTTCATTGTGCGCACATGACTGATTAGCTCACGGCCATGTCACTGAGCTCAGACCCTGTCCCCTTTCCTCCCTTGAGGGCAGGGCTAAGACTGCACATGCCGAACCTCCATCATGACGTTGGTCTTTCTGGCATCCCCTGCACTCACCCCTGAAACCATCTGGGGACCCACATGAGTCACCTCATTAACAAAATCTCAGGCGTGGCCTGGAGGGGCTTTTTACAGATAAGCAATGACTCTCCCATCACTTAGGAAACTCCAAGGGTTTCTAGAGCTGGGTGCCAGGAACCAGAGACAAAGACCAGTTGTGTTTCTTATTCAGCCACACGGTTAGCCCTGCTCCTACCAGTGCTGCCAGGAGTCAGACTGCCACTCTTACTTGGAGCAGCGGAGAACTCATGGAACAGATTCGAAACTGGTACAGCTGGGGGTCTTGGCGGGCCTTTGCCATCTTCCAGTTCAGCCCATTTCCCAGGACAGACTCGTGGTGAACAGAGAAGTTCAAAGACCCTGGCCCAAATTTGCTCGTTGGCTAATAGCATAGCAGCAGCCAACTGAGAGCATTAGCCCTCTCTGCAGTCGGTCAGTGTCCCTGGCTGCCCCACACACTGATATCACAGCACAAGTCCCTTGTACAGCAGAGTGCCCATCTTCTGTAACGAGGTTGCTATGATTTAAGCGTGTCCCCAGAAGCATATACCCGCGCGGAATCCCCAGTGCCACAGTGTTGGGACGTGGGCCCTAAAGACAGGGCTCCAGCTGCACGAATGGATTCCTGCTGAGTCTAAGCAGGGCTCAGGGCTGTGAGTCTGACCTCCTGCTTTCCCCTGCTCCCCCCACCTTAGCCCATGGGACGATGCCAGACCCCCCATCTTGGACTTCCCAGCCTCCAGCTCCATGACCCAAATAAATTTCATTATAAATTACCCAGTTTATAAATTATAAACTTCATTATAAATTGCTGTTCTGTTACAGCCGCACCACATGGACTAAGAGATTTTATCCTCAGCAAAACCTCCTTTACAAGACTGGTCCTAGGAGCCTGCCTTTTATTTTATTTTATTTTATTTTATTTTATTTTATTTTATTTTGCTGCAAAAGATGATTTGTTGAAAGGCCTGAAAGAAATGTGACACTATTCCACAATAAAGCTATTGAACTTTAGACTTCAGGAGGAAACATATTAGCAGTATACTTTCAATAAAGCATTGTTATTAACAGCTAAGTACATTGGATTCTGGAGTGGTTTCCTTTGGTATTCTCAAATTAAGATTTTTCTAAAATAATTCTGATATGTCAATTAAAGGTCACAGTTAAATTCACGGATTTACAAAATATGTGATTTGTGCTTTAAAAATTAATAGTTGTTACACAGCCACCATTATTGAAAGTGATTTCTCAACAGTCAATGAAATGTTTTATAAACATTTTGGAATATATCTAAAAGATTTATCCCCACTCAATTATCTTCTTTCTAAAAATAAAAAACGTACTAAAAATTAAAATGGTGTATTGTTGCAAATGAGACAAAAATATTTTAAAATTAATAACTATTAAGGTGAGAAAATGAGTTCTTTCCTAGATACTTGTTATTAATGTCTTACAAAAAGAAAAAGTTAAATTGAATCTTAAAAAACCCATCCAGTATGGAAAAAATAGCTGTTTGGAAAATCTATAAATTCTCTTCTCCTACATTAAAAAAAAGTTTCAAAAAGTAATTTCCATCTTTATAAAAAAGATCACACCCATAACAATCAATACAGCTGTCGCTGCCTTGCTATAAAAAGTTACAGACTGATGTTAATATAGATAGAAGTAAAAGAATTTTTAATTCTAACGCGATTAAGAAAAATGAATTAATCCCCCTAAATGCAAAAGAAGCCATTTGAGCTCTAAACTTGGAATTGAATAATTATTTTTTGTAATTATTATTTTCTATTAGTGTATTAAAAGTGTGTTTGTTTTTATAACTAAAATTATCCATTTAGGACCGCCATAATGACTAAACAGAACTCCTGGAGCAAACTAGATTACAGGTTTAACTGGTTTTCCACATTCTGAAAATATTGTAAATACCATCATTTTTGGATTAATTTTCTCTAAAATTATCAAGGACACCAGACACTCTGAATCAGTGACTGTACACACGTCACTTAAAGTATGTAGCTTACATTCCATTTATTTAAATAGTTTCATGCACAAGAATACTATTTTCTTTTTGCAAAGTCTTAAATTCAAAATAAAAGTAGGGCAAAAAGGTTGAAATATTCTTTTCGTCACTGAGGGAGAGACAAAATATTTTTCAGTGACTAACTTTGTTTTCATCCTCATGAGGAAGATTTCGTCGTGACTATATAGGGATTGGCACTGCACCATTATAGAATTGCACACAGACCCACACGGATCACAGCAAAGCCTGAAGAGCTACATCTGAGTGGAAGCTGAGTTAACCCAACATTCAGTCGCTAAACTGACTGGGAGAGAGGGGAAAGCAAGAGATACCAGGGACCTGTTGTTTTAGTTACTTTTCTCTCGTTGTTGGGACAGAATAGCTGACACCCAAAGTTAGGGGAAGAAAGGTTTATTAGCTCACAGTTTGTAGAGGTTTCAGTCTATAGTCCGCTGGGTCAAGTGGGTCCTGGGTCCAAGGCAGGGCATCATGGCAGACCGGCAGCAAAGTAAGTAAGTGAGGAATGCAAGGAATGTAGGCAAGGAATGCAAGCAAGCAATGCAAGCAAGCAGCCAATTAGCTTCTTCCTGTATCTTACATCCCATCCAGGCTACCTGTCTCCAGGCCGGGCAGCACTCCCAACACCCCCAATCTTAGTCTCACATCTTTGATCCCAGCAGAACTATGCCAAACCAATCAATGGATCAATTTAGTAATCACACACTCTAGATCCAGCTATCTCCTACCACATGAGGCTTTGGGGGGACATGTAGACACAAACCATAACACCCGTGTTCCCAGGTCCCCTCAAATTACAGCTCTTCAGCAGCTTTCACCTGGTTTTGCACTGTTTGAAGACACCAGAATAAAAAATAAAGCACCTTTTAAAGCCACTTCATCCACCTTCAAATCTGTCATACACATTTGCAGATGCACATTACAAAATGTCTCCTTCTCCATCACAGAAGCACGGGACAGGGCAGGAGTCGCTGGCTCCTAGGCCTCTGGCGCTGGGCAGTCAATGGAAAGACCATCCTATATTTGCTTCCTTTTCAGTCTCACGTGAAAACTAATGATTTCCTGATGTTGTCATAGTGATAAACTTGAGTAGACACAAAACACAAATGATAACCAGTGAAGTATGAGGACGATCCATTAGATTTGAGATTTAAACTCATGACTCTAGAAGACACCAGAATAATCACTGTCATACTTCAAAAGTTTCCTTTACTCAGCATTAGATAGCATGATAGTGACTCATTTAACCCAGCACCTTGCTGCAGACACTGCTTCAGGTTTCCGGGCAATTCCATTATCAGGGGGGTTGACCAAGCAGTAATGGTGTGTTGCTCTTCAGCTTACGAGCCACAGTCATAAATATTGCTCCCACATGATCATTATCATGGTCAGTTTTAGCACAGGGGGCCACCAGGGGCATGCTCTGTGTGTCAGCAAATTTTTGTGCCAAGTCTGTGGGCACTTGAATGACATTTCTCAAGTCACATTTACTTCCAACAAGGATCTGCAGTATGTCATTGGCCAGCAAATGCTGTTAGCGTCCCTCTGTCTAAGATGGCAGGCTCTGAAGACCAGCTACGTTGGTCATGCCACACATAAAGATCACAGCATGCAGACATCTAGTAGCACTGAGCCATACCTTTTTGGAACCACACTTGTCTTGCTGTGTCCCATAACTGGATCTCGATGCATTTCCCTTCAGTCTCTACTGCTCATTTCAGGAAATCCACTCCCATGATAGGGTGTGGGGAGCAGTCAGGGCAGCGATGGGTCAGGCGTGTCTTGTTCGCATTGGAACTGCTGACCATGGTGGACTTAAAGACGTGGGAGCGGCCAGAAGGCAGACACCCCGGAGCCCCTGACAGCACAGAGCTGGACGAGAAGCTGGCTTCCACCTGCCGTTTGCTAAGGATACACTCTGTGTCAGCAGTATCCCACGTGCTTTTGTAACTCAGCTCAGCTGGTCTTTTCAAACCACCCTAAGGGACAGGGAGATGTTTTGTTGATAGGAAGATGCCTGCTTGGGACGGAGGTAGAGGGGGCTGCAGTCCCTACAGGGAAAGCTCACAACATCAAAGGGGTAGCCAGCATGTGCTTTCAGAAGAGGCTGGCCTGCAGCTGGGTGTGGTAGTGCACGCCTGTGATCCCAGTGCTCTGCGGCTGAGGCAGGAAGATGGCAAGTTCCAGCCATCTTTGTGACTTTGTGACTTTTTGAGACCCTGTCTCAAAATAAAAACAAAGAAAGAGCTGTGGCTGTGAAGGCCCTGGGCTCAATCCTCAGCACTGAAAACCAAAACCGAAACGAACAAATGACTAGAAGAGGCCAGTCCCATAGCTGGAGGATGGTGTTTTGCTAGTGCCGAGGCGAGCAGGCAGGGTGTGGAAGGCAGATGTGGGGAGGGCCGGATGGGCTGGGTAACGGCAGGCTTCCTCAATCCAGAAAGATAGGCAGAGAACACAGGCGCAAACTGGGGAACCGGAGAGACTGGTAGCTGCCAAAGTAAATAAGGGCAAAAGCCAAATCACAAAGCACAATTGCTGGCATGGCCAAAATGGGGGAAAAGCCAGCCAAGACGGAGATGGGGGCTGACGTGGCAGCCACAGGTGGGCCCTCCAGCTATCCTCCCCAGCCCCTCCCTGTTCCGACCGCTCCAAATGCCACACTAACATTTTCCTCCAGTCAGACAGGGGTTACAGGCCTTGGGGGGACCCCGGAGGCGAGGCGCCCTTCCCCTCATCACGTGGTCGTATTCAGGGCACAGGCTATCGACACGAATAATCGCGGTCAACCTTGGCCGTCTGGTTGAGGACGGGCTTTTCCTCTTTCCTCGCTGTAACTCACTCCAAGTGAGCAACTTGGTTCCTCCCAGCCCAGTCTGTGTACTTAATTATTACTAAGTTCAGGTTTAATCAAGATTCTGGGCATAACAGAGAGTCCCAAGAATTCCTTGACCTTTTACCAGGTGAAAGACATCATCCAGCAAAAGCCCATCAAATACCCCACAGTTTCACTTCCTCCTCTACAGTCTATCTAATGGGCAACCCTGGGAGTGAGAATACTTCTACTAATGTTAGGGAACTTCATACAATACTAACCTTGAAAAAACTGAGGTACTTCCAAAGAATTCAGAAAATGTCCTGTTCAGTTACAGAAGTGAACCTGAACTTTACAGAAAACTTTAAAATTATTCAGTGTTGTAACTGAATAAATTTAGGGGCTACAGAGTGGTAATTTGACATGTGTTTTCAGTGCATAATGATCAAATCATGATTGATCATTATATAAGTTAATATTTGTATGTTGTTAAACATTTTAAAAAACTTATTAACACATAGTAGCTGTACTTATTTCTAGGTTAATAAGTACTGATCAAGGGAATGGGAAAAAAAGAAGCAACAAGATATGTCATGTACAGGTACAAATCCCCTATGATGAATGTTATCACTATGCACATCTAAAATGTACCATTAAAATAAAATAAAATTTAAAAAATAATATGTACTGATCAAATTAAAGTAATTAATGTTTCCATCTCTTTGTCATTACTTTGTGTTTGTGGACTTCAAGCTCTGCTCCTTTAGTTATGCTTAAAGTACATGACACGAATGGTGATCAATGATTGAAAAATATGGCAAATGTTTACTGTAAAAAATTACTGCAGGAAAAGAAGCATTGCTATTAGTCTCCATCAAAATCTTCTCCCTCATGTCAAAAACACTTCTCCCATCATTCTTGCCAATTTCTGAAGCCCGTCTGGGAGTCCTCTTTCACGAGTGTCTTTACGAGGTACAAACAGAAATAAAATGAATGCTACCAAGTGTCATCCAATGGACAGACAGGCTCATAAAACCATGATGGTGTGTCCATTGTAATGGTTTGACTTTTCGGCTCTTCCCCAGAGTCAAAATGATCATGAAAGTTCGAAGCTTTGAACTGATTCTGGGCATGAAAAGAGCCACAACAGCACCACTAAAGACACTCACAAAAGAGGACTACGGGAACTGCTTCAGAAAGTGGCCAGAATGATAGGATAAGTGTTTGAAGCAAAGAGAAGGATTACAGGGGCATGGTCTACAGTGGGCAACAGGGCCTGCTTCGGTTCCTGTGAAGAGAGAGAGCAGAGGGTTTGCGGTCTGACCCACAGGAGGGCTTTCTGGGGCTCAAGATGTGAGTGCCAACAGAGGGACCCCTGGAGGGTGGAGATGTGCTTGTTGGAGAGGAACTTTGGGACCTTTTGGGAGCAGCCACTCTAGAGTCCAAGTCTAGAAAAGGCAGTCTCTTTCTAAATCCCAGTTCACATTCACCCCTGCTCTAATTTGCAGTGTATCCCAGGGCACCTGAGAGTTTCCTAAAACTGTTTGAGAATCACAGCACACAATAAGCAAAAGTGCACACATTATTAAGTTCTGGGCTCAGAATCTCAAAAAAAATTTCTTTTATTTGGATGTTTTCCTTGCTGCGGGGCTGAGATCAGGCTCTGCACACCGTGCAGTGAAGGAAATGTGCTTACGAAGGGGAAAACCTTGCCCCAACAGAATGGCCTGTGTCCTGCTGTGCTTTCTAAAGAAAAGGCAGGGCGTGTTCCTTAAACCTCTCTCTGAGGCTTCAGGTTACAGGGGCTGCCTTTGTGCCCTTCTCATTGACTGCACAAAGGACGTGCTCACTGACCAGACAACAGCCCTGCCTCTTGGATGCTGCTCTGGGAAAGCCAGGCGCAGCGTTGCGAAAGGATAGGTAATCCCCACACTGCCAGGAACAGGCTCCACACGGTTGCTTTCCTCTATCCTGACTCTGGGCAGGGAGGCCCCCACGTCGCTGTGGTCTGTTGTTCTTGGCTCCGTCCACTCTGTGATCTTTTCATACATGAGCTCGTTTTCCAGCTGGGAGAATAGAGAACAGGGTTGTAGGGCCCTAACTGTGGGCCAGCGCTCCAGCCTGCACTGCTTCCCCCAGTCCGACCCAGAATCCCTCAGTCCTCTCCCTGCAGAGGGGCCGGCGCTTCTGCACGGTTCCTGTGCACCCAGTCCACGGCTATTTTTAGGTCTCCTAGTTTGACAAAAAATAAAGAAATGCCCAGCATTGTGGCATGCTTTGAATTTTTTTAAATTCAACAAATAGGTGCTTTTAAAAAAAATTCAATGCAATGCAATTATCCTAGTTCCCAGTTAATGATTTGTAGTTTCTTTTATGCAACGTGAGCTTAATTTTATGATGAAAATGTTGTGCCTCTTTTTATTTTTTGATAGAGTCTCACTGACTTGCCCAGATTGGCCTCAAACTCCAAAGCTCAAGAGATCCTCCTGCCTCAGTTACCCAGGTAGCTGGGACTGAAGGTAGTGCTACCATGCCCAGCTGTCCATCTTTTCAATGTATCTATCTCAGTGACTACATATAATGAGCTTACTAGGAAGTAATTTTAACTGTTTAACTTTGAGATCCTTTTTGAGGCTCACAATAAGCCCCATCCTGCCACCTCGTAGGCGCTGCCTGGTCCCCATACTGGGCCTGAATGTTCCCTGAGCTACTGCACATCAGTTACTGGGCCCTGGAGAGGTGGCTACCTTTTTGTAAACCACCAGTGAAAATGAGATGGAAACAGAAGAGGGTTCATCTCTCCTGTACCCCACACCTGGTTTAAGAGGAAAATCAAGTTGAGTTCAAATAATTGACCAGGGGCTGGGGATTTAGCTCAGTGATTAGAGTGCTTGCCTTGTAAGCACAAGGGCCTGAGTTCGATCCCTGGCACCACCAAAAAAAAAAAAAAACCAAAAAAATCAAATAATTGACCAGTTATCAGCTGGTAATTAGTAGAATTTTTATGTAATCAGCTACCCTGTATCCATGTGTTGCTTGATAGCTGTCCAGAAGGAGTCTCCCATCTTTTCGGGAAAGACTTCATCCTGTATCTTTGATCCCATGATTAGTTTTGTACCTGATAATTGAACAATTTTTAAATTCCAGGAGGCTTTGGTCGTGGTATATTTTCCACCAATTCAAAGTGAAAATAACACTTGGTACAAAAAGTCTGGGCTGTGACTAAATAGCCCAGTTTGTACAAAAGGGGAACTAACTGTATCCTACCAGATTTCAGAAAAAGAGCAGCTAGTCCATGGAGAACAAACTCCCAGACATTTCCAGGGCAGCCAGGGGCAAGAAGCCCTATTTTCGCCTTCTTACACAGACAGCCTTCCTGAGGGCTCAGAGTGCCCTGGACAAACCACACAGGGGAGGTCTTTGAGCACCGTCTAGAGCCAGCTACACAGAACAGGAAGTCCCCCGGAGCATGGAGGCCCTGTGGCGAATTCTGAGGGTGACCGAGGCAGGAGAAAATGTGGGAAGCAACCAGCAATGTTCCAGGGTGTTACAGAAAGAAAGAGGCATTGATTGTGCCATGCAAAATCTGTGGCTGACACTATGGAAATCAGTATGGAGGTGTCTCAAAAAATAAAAACAGAGCTAGCATTTGGTTCAGCTCTACCACTTCTGTGTAGACACAGCCACATGCCTGTGTTCAGCACAGCACAGTTCACAAGAGCTAAGTTATGGAATCAGCCCAGATGCTCACTGACGGATGAATTGATAAAGAAAATATCAAAGAGGAACAAAATCATGTCATCTGCAGGAAAATGGATGGAGCTGGTGATTATCATGTTAAGCTAAAGACACTAGACTCAGAAAGACAAATATTGCCCTTTTAATCTCATATGTGCAACCTAAAATTAAAAAGAGAGACAGAGACATGACAGTAGAAAGGAGTATACCAAAGAAGGGGAAGAGAATGGGGTGGGAGCAGGCAATGGCATGAGAGGTGGAGGATATGTTCAAAGTGTGTTAGGCGCATTGTGAAAATGTCACAACGAAACCCACTATTTTGCAGACTTAATATGCACTAATAAAAATATCGGTGGCTGTGTGTGGGCCAAGAGGAGAGGATCGCAGGTTCCTGTGCGCGTTACTGGAAGTACAGTAACCAAGCTGAGAACCCAGAGGAAGGCAGGCAGGGACGTGGAAGGAGGAGCTGCCGATAGGCGTGCGAGGCCGGGAGGCCCCTGCTCGGGAAAACGGAGAAAAGAAGATGTACAAATGCTTTTCACAAAGGCTGCCCACAGCTGTCCTCAGTCAGTGTACACTAACGCAAGCCTGTCTTGTGCTCACCCAAATGCCACCCAGGGTTTGAGGTCACAGTGTGACTTTGTGAAATCATTGCTCCTAATGTTTCCCCGTGTGGTTCCTTTGCAAAGGGCGAGGGAGGGGTGAGAAACCGATGTGACGTGCAAGCCCCCCACTTGCCGTGAAGGGCTGACCCTTCCACCCTGTTTTGCCACAGGAAATCTTGTGGCCTGCTTACCAGAAAAGTGCTTATGGACGGGAAAGCAGCTGTCCATATAGAAATAAAGAAGAGGGCGTGCAGTTCTTAAATGGCTGGGCAAGACAGGCCTTGGTGCTGCCCTCGCAGAATGCACACTCTGGAACAGGGCATGGGTGCCCCTTGCTGAGGGGACGGAGTCTGAGACCTGGAGCAACCGAGAGAAAGGAGTTGCAGCAAACTGCTTGCTGCTGTCATGAGAGGTGTGGGGAGATGGAAAACAGACGACTAAACTCTCAAAGCAGGAAGATGGAAGAGGGATATGGAAACTCCCCTTTTCAAGGCCTCCCACATGTTAGTGGTCAGTAAGGCCAGCGTAAGAGATAAAGAGGCCTTGGCACGCTCTCTCTCGCTCTGTTTCCTTCTTTCTTTCATCATGCAGTTAGTAAAAGAGACAATTCTAGTTCAAGGCCTGCAAAAATCCAATTTAGTTTCATGCTGTGTTCACTTAGGCGACTTCCTAGTCAAAATCTGTCATTTTTCTTGCATGATCAGAACACATCCAAGTTCTCTGACATAGGTTTCCCTTTCCTGTGATCTCACCTCTGATTCAGACCCACCCACTCACCGCCAGCCTCTTTCCACTTCCAGAGCTCCCGTCATTTGTTTAATAATCACGTGGAGTGCAGTTTTGATTAGAGTGCCAGGAATGAGGTTGGGTTCTGGGAAATCGAGAGAGTGAAGCAGGGCCATGGCCTCGGAGGGGCTTGTTCGACTGCACTGCCGTAAGCGAGAGTCTGGGAACTCAGCACAAGCACAGGTCCCACGCGGCTCCTGCTGTGCAGCTCTGCCCCGCCGCCCCTCTGCACCGGGCTGGTCCCTGCCACGATCACTTTGTGGGTTTCTCTCCCTGCCTTTGCTCTTGTCAGGCCTTCAGCTTAGTACAGATGTCCAGCTCCTCAGCCCTTTCCTGAGTTTCTGCGGTGAATGTCCATCCACTTCCTCTTGTGTGTATCTCTGTGTTGCCAAGCACCTAAATTCTGTCACTTGTTACCTGCGTTTGTTTTAGGAAAGTGTCTCACTTGCTCTTAGACAACTTATTAACTTTTTCATTCCCAGTTTCTCTTTCATAGAAGGAAGGGTCTTGCCTTTGGTGTGACTTTGAGTTGTTATTTTTAAAACAACAAGTATAAAGAAATAAAGAAAAAACAAAGTAAGTGTCAGTGATGTTGAGAAAAGAAACCCCTCATACACCGCTGGTAGGAACATATATTGGTACAGACATTATAGAAAACAGTATGTAAGCTGCTCCGAAAATTAAAAGTAGAACTACCATGTGCTCTAGCGATCCCATTTCTGGGTAGACACCCAAGAAAATGAACTCAGAGTGTCAAAGAGATATTTGTACCCCATGTTCACTGCAGCATTCTTCATTGTCGTCAACCATGTGTAGTCAGATGAAAGGATAAAGAAAACATGGCATACTATTCAGTCTTTAAAAAGAAGGAGATCCTGCATTTGCAACACTGTGGGTGAACCTGGAGGACAATATGCTGAATTAAATAAGGTACAGATAGAAAGACAAAGAGTGCATGATCTTACCTATAGGTGAGATCCAAAGTAGTTGAAGTCACAGAAGCAGAGGAAAGAAGAATGATGGTTCCAGGGGCTGATGATGGGGGGAAGTAGGAAGATGTTGGTCAATGAGTACAAAGTTCCAGTTATGTAGGATGAATAAGTTCTGGAGATTTAGCGTACAGCATGTTGACTACAGTTAATAATACTGTTTTAGTCACTTGAGATTTGCTGAGAGAGTAGATTTTAAGTGTTCTGACCCCACACCCATCCACGGACATCCACAAACACAATGGAAACTGTGTGAGGTGACAGGTTTGTTGACCAGCTTGATTGTGGGGACCATTTCACAGTGCACATTTCAATGCATATCAAAATATCCTATTGTGCTCTACATATATTTCTATATATACAATTTCTATTTTGTCAATTGTACCTCCATAAAGCTGGAAAAAATCAAATATGTTAGTGGATTAAGAGTGTTGCAAAACTGGGCTGGGGATTTAGCTCAGTGGTTAGAGTGCTTGCCTCGCAATCACAAGGCCCTGAGTTCCATCCCTAGCACACACACACAAAAAAAAAAAGAGTGTTGCAAAACTGTGAAACTGCTCTACATACCTACTTTATTCTCATGTTCTATCTCATATTAAAAATGGAATTATTTTGCTTTCAAAATATATTTTAAACTCCTTGAAGAATGGGACAATGTTCTAATTATCTTCATCTTTACCACAGCATGTAGCACATGGAAGAACTCAAGACATTTGTGTAGAATTCATCTGAATTAAAGTCATATCAACAATGCTCCAGGTGTCACCAAGGGACAGAGCCATCCACCTCCAAGGAGATGCCCCAGTCACACCCAAGGAGTGTGACAAATGAAGTGGTCTGTAGGACAAGATGCTCACATCTTGGGGAGGGAGTCGGCCTTGCTTGGCCACAATTCAATTTATGTGTAATTTTTAAGCCATTGAAAAAATTCTAATTGAGAAGCCATTGGGAGGCTGTCATTCTTTAAATTTCTATGTGAACAAAGGAAAGCCCAATAAAAACTAGAAACCACAGTCAAAAAACAAAACTATACCAAATTTAGTATTAAAATCTTGACTGGCTTTATTTTCTATTTTAGAATCGACAGCACTTCATTTCATAAAATGAAGTAAGTGTTCCCATTGGCTGTGCAGAAGAAGTGGGTTGTTATAGTCAGGGAAAGCCTAAGGAACACAGGCACAAAGAACAAAAGGCAGATTGGTCATTACTTTCCTTGTGAGCTGGGACAGGGAGACAGAACAAGAGAAAATTACATCAGCACTAGAGCTGGATCTGTCAGGTCACCCAAAAGTCCATGTGTCAAAGACTTAGTCACCAGTCTGCAGTGCTTTAGGGAGATGGTAGAACCTTTAAGAGGCAGAGCCTAGTGGGATGAAGTGAGGTCATTGAGGGCGTGGTCTCAAAGGGGATGTTGGAAGCCCAGCCTGCTGTGAGCACGAAAGAGTTTCTCCGAGGACATTCTGCATAGCAGAGGCCAAGAGGGAGCATGCTTGTGGGCAAGCACATCCTCCAAGTCACCAGATTCGCTCTGTACTTGATTAAGGCTTGTGTTCCTGCTTTATCTCCCTCTCTCAAGATTTGTTATGAACCCAAAGAAAAGCACTATGTATTAAGAAAATACTGTCCTCAAATAACCTGTATTATCCTTTATTTTCTTGGCTAATAAATATGGGACGAATTGGGACAGAGCTAGAGTTCACTTGATGTGGCTCTCCCCAGCCACCCCTTTGTCTTCCAAATTGTTTGCCTTCATTGCCCAGTGAGCTTTCAAAGCTATCTGGACACCAACCCCTTCCTATCTCTCTCTGTGCTTCTGGCTGCAAGAAGCTGAGCCGCTTTGCTCCTCCACCTGCTCCCTGCCTTGATGTTCTGCCTCACCACAGACCCCAAAGCCAATTGGCCGTGGACTGAAGCCTCTGAAACCAGGAGCCAAAATAAACTTTGCCTCTTATTAAGTTGATTTTCTCAGGTATTTTGTCATAGTGATAGAAAGCAGCCTAACATAACTTCAGGTAAAAATCAAAGCAGAGAGAACTTTATTATTATGAAGACTGAAACTGGTCTGTTGGGGAAATCTGGTTATTCTCTGTCTCTCTCTGTCTCTGTCTCTCTCTCTCTCTCTCTCTCTCTCTCATGAGAAAACAGCTTAGCTTTGGTTTGGTGACTTGGAACTGTAGTATACATGACTCTGTTTTGATTTCAATCTGGTCTGTTGGAGCCTGGAAGAAGAGTTTCCTGTCCCCCAAATGACCTCCCAAAATTTTATTTACCACCAGCTAAACTCTAACCAGGAACTTTCTGCTCTAATCAATCAAAACTATTTTCTTTGTCTTACTTCTGCAAATACTTTCTAAAGTTTCCCCTCTGGCCATCCCAGTGAGTGCTCCCCCAATATCATGAATCACTGAATGTTCAAATAAGCTCTTCGAAATTTAAATGTGCTTAAGTTGTTCTTTTATTAGAACCATCTCTAAACCCCCAAGAACAGGTGCTAAGAAGGGTTCGTTTTAGATGTGGCTGTGCAGACCACACCCCCCAGAATGCGCTGAAGACGGAAACTCCAGCCTCCTGATAAGTCATCTGCACCAGCCAGTTCGCCTTCTGAAAGGAAGCAGAGATCACTGAAACCAGATAACCACCACCAGACACCAGAAAGGAGAAGGAAAAAAACTAACTGGTTAAAAATATAAACTTGACTGAGAACACTCACATGATAGCGGTGCTGGTGTTCAGGCACTCATTTGCGTGTAAAGACGTCTGTACCCCTTGCTTGGGCTACCTGAGTAAGCAGAGTGCATGGTCCCACAGTTCCGGTACCGGAAATCCAAGCTCCAGGTGTAAACAGGGTTGGGTCTGAGGCTATGGAGAATATCGATTCCAGGCCTCTCTCTTTCACTTGTAGATATTCATCTTCTCCCAGTGTCTTCACATTGTCTTCCCTCTGCATGTGTTAGTGTCCAACACCCACACCCCGCCAGCCCCTGCCTTTCGCCATGCTGGGGATCAAACCTGTGCCTTGCGGTTCTAACCAAGGTCTCTGCCACTGAGCTACCCCCAGCCCTTCCCAGGGGCTGGATCAGGTCACATCCTAATGACCTCACTTTGCATAGATTACTTCTGTAAAGACCTGTCTCCAAAATACTGTGGGATTAGGGCTTCAACACATGGACTGGGAAAGGGGGCAGAATGACACGATTTAGCTCATAAGAGTGTCCCAATGTTTCCTCCACAGATAGACATTATTTTCCCTGATAATTTTAAAATAGTATTTGCTGAATCAAGCTGCTTAGATCACTTTCCTTTTTTTTTTTTTTTTTTTTAATGGTGCCGGGGATCGAACTCAGGGCCTTGTGCTTGCAAGGCAAGCACTCTAATCACTGAGCTAAATCCCCAGCCAGATCACTTTCCTTTGAAGTACTGATAAGCAACTATTTTGTCAGTGAACCAACCGAGCTGGCAGGCAGTATTTCTACAGTTTCTTCTTTTACATAATACTCAGACATGCCTACTTGTGATAACACCTGAAGGACATATCATGAAATAAGGATCAACTTCTCAAACTGCATGAAGTCAATTTAATGTAAACGTGGTATTGCCATCCAACAATAATTGGTGAACTTTCACTGAATGTTTGAAACTATTTTCATATGGAGTGTAGCAGTTTGTTCTGGCTGTTGTCTCTGCAGGAAGGCAGATTATAATTCCCCTCCCCAAAAAAAGGCTAGGAATAAAAAGAAGAACAATATTAACTAGTTTGATAAAATTGAGAAATGTTTACAACAGAGGTAAACAGGTAAGATACATTGAAATTCTAGCTTCAGCTGGGCATTATACAAAAATCTTTTCAGGAATTAAAGAAAGAAGAGAATCAGGTGTGAGAACTCCCGAAGTAGGGTTGGAAGTCAGCAGGGAAGAAAATGCACCCGCATCAGCCTGGAATGTGGTAGGGAGCTGTGAGGGGGTGTTGTTGCCTGGGACCCAGCTTTGCAGCCATCTGTTCTGTCTAAGGACTTGAGCTGTGTGCATGAATTCAGTCGTCAAAGCGCACTCCCCAGGAGAAGGTCTCACTCTGACCCCACAGGGGGAGCTCCTCAGGGCTCCACCAGGGCTGTGCCTTGGTGCTTCGAAAGCAGGAATCATGTCCAGTAGTAATATGACCAAGCATCTTACAGGGCAGGATGGTTTTTATTTTTTATTTTTGTATTCCTAGTGTCCGGGCCAAAGTCAACATTTATACATGTTTTTCAAACAAAGCTGAGCTGGAAGAATCTAACTCATTTAGCTTAGCCCTGAGCTGTCATGTTTTTGCTCTGTTATAAATGTAAAGATTACAAAAGGAAAATCATTTGCTGATGACTGTTGTAAATCTTGCATTCTTTCCATTGCTTTCTTTCCATGGCTTGCTTGCTTGCTTGCTTTTTCTTTCTTTCTTCCTTTCTTTCATCCTTTCGATGCTGGAGAGTGAACCCAGGGCCATGTGCGCACACTCTGCATTGAGCCACACCCCATCCTCTAAAGCTTTTGTGTGTGTGTGTGTGTGGTTTGTGAATGTGTGCATGTGAGGTGAAGGGCATTATTGAAACCAAAGCACTCTATCCTTGAGCTATATCCCCAGCCCAAAGCTTTTTATTTTTAAGTCTCCCACAATAAGTAAAAATAGAACACTTTTCCTTTTTAAATTCTTTACCAATTTATTTGCGGTAGGAATACTAATGGAAATCCTAATAGCGTAAAACTTTAAGTTCTTGTCCTGTGCCTTTTCTGCCACCCAGGCATTTGTGTGTTGTGTGCACAGCCGGGACCTCAGCCAAGCACTCGGACTTAGCCTGAGGAAATTCTTGGCAAGACTCTAAACTTTTGGAGGAGAGGGCATTTAACCTTAACTCTTAAAACACTCCTTTTTACTCCTACAGAACCAACAGTTTTTCTGAGAAAAGAAAACTTGATGAGAAGTCAGCTTCTGACCAAGCCCTGCAGACTGCTGTACATGCAAGACTACACCACAGAGAGAACACAGAGCAGCCGCCACTAACCACCACAAACCCGTGACAGGGCAGCCTGTTGTTCCGAAGATCCATCCTAAAGTACTGGGCATGACTGTCCATCGTGTTCCTGTGGAACTAAAAGGAAAATCACCATGAACATAATGTGCAAAGAGCTTTTCAAGATGGAGTCGGGCGGCCACTAAGGGAAAAGGATCAACATCCAGCAGTTCCAGGAACGTGAGCTCGTCGCCTTCTGACCGCAGGTATCTGAACGGATCACTGTATGCGTCCAGGTCTAAGGCGCCTGTCGAGAGACTGGGCTGGGATACAAGAAATACAGACAGGTAGAAAGAAGACAAGGAAAACTGTAATTTTACAATTGTGCTGTTAGAAATACTGTAGCTTCAGGACACAAAGTTACCCAAGGCTATAATACCTTTCTCACAGTTAAGCCTCCTTTCCCTTTCCCCTCCTAATTCCTAAGAGTCTTTAAAGGTGCAAGAAGTTTGTAAAAGTTACCTGTGCTTTTCTTCCCGTACTACAAATTCCACAGCCTTCCACCATCAAGAAGCAGCACTATTAATTGGGTACCAGATCTCTAAACTTCAAACACATGTAGATGGTTTGCATCCTAACCGAGCCCACTAAGGGTACCTGACGGACACCAGGAACACACATCCTGCATCATCCATCTTGAGAATACTTGAGGCCACATATACACCCCCCGCCCTGGCCCACAATGCACCTCACACCTCGAGCTCCTGCGCTGCACTGAGCACGTACTTCTTGCTCTGCTTGGTCAGTCTGCCCGGCCCTCCTCTGTCAGGCTGTCTGAATTGAGGCCCTCATCTTTTCTTTGGGAGGAGGGGACTTCCTTGGATCCTATCTAGTGACAAGGTCGTCATCAGTCTCTTTTATGGACATTTTTGCTAAGTATTCCTTTCTTTATCTATCGTTTGTCACATAGTCTCAGCACTGGTTCTCAACTCCAGCAGATGTTCCCCCACTAAGGCAGTTTGGCTGCTTTCTAGTAAAGCACACATAAACTCTCACCTTCCTGCCTTCTTTGGAACACTGACTCAGAGCCCTCTGCACCTGTGTCTCATGACTGCAATGCCTAAAGTCACCAAGCAACAGAGAGTTCTTTTGCTCAAATTAGATGGAAATTGTGAATCAGCAAAGTGCAGCTCCTTGATGCAGAGCTGTCCCCAACCCTCAGCCCTCAGCTTCACAGCTCTGGGCAGCTCCCAGCCACCCTGTCAGCTGCTCATGGCCCCCTAGCAGCTTTCTAGAACTCTCTTGGCAGCTTCCCCGGCCTCTCTGGGGTTCTCCACCACCCACTGCTGAGCGCCACCAGCTGCCACCAGTCAACACCAGTTGTTGCTGCCTGTCTCTGTCGGGCTTTGTCACTGGTTGCCATCAGTCTCCATTACTGCCTTTGTTCTCCGCCACCAGTCTTTCCTCTGGAACTCTTCAAGGCTCGCCGTCCCTACTGTTGTTCCCAGCCACATAGGTCCATAAGTTCAGGTTCTTTTGCTTGTTGCTGAATCAAAGGAGGCCATATATTTTGAAAAGAAAAGAAAGGATATACTTAAAGCTAGCTCCAAGGAGACAGAGGAGCCCGTTTGCCGCAAATGGAGACAGACGAGAAGCACCGCTCTCATTTTTCCCTGCTGGGGGGCGGGGTGTGACTTGGCCAGAAGCTATCTGCCCTTCCCCCTCCCTTCCCTTTGCTTCCCCTGGACCCCAGTGGACTGGGCAGTGCACTTCAGTGCCCTCCCTGGCTATCAAATCACCATTCTCTGCCAAACATGAGTGCAGCCAGACAGGCGTCATTCCCTCTACAGGCACTTCAGACGATACTGCCGCCTTGTGAAGAATGGAGGGGCACCCTGGAGGGACTGAGAGCGGGAAGGGCAGGATCTGGGTCTCTTATTTGCATACTCAGCATGCAGCCCTCACTCCCACTGACACAGTCTGCAAGCTGCTATCTAAGCGGCACTTCCCACCCACTTCTCAGGGTTTCATCTAGGAGGTCTCCCTCCTGCACGCTGGTCACAGGCCACAGGTGCTAAAATAAAGACTCGCTTTGGTCTTCTTGTAAACCCGCTTGTCATTTATTTCTTGGCAGTGTGGGCTCCAAAAGTCCTGTAAATCTGTGTGTGATTTTTTTTTTTACCCTGAGTAGTGTGGACAGAGAAGTTATTTCCAAAAAAGAACAATAAATACTTAGAGCTGTTAACACCAAGGAGAGCAGCAGCCAAGACCAGCAGCAGTGACCGGCACCTGTGTTAACTCTTCTCATCCAGCATTGTCTCTTGTCACCTGGTGACTTCAGCGCTGCTAGCAGAGCTGCACTTTGCCAATTCACGATTTCCATCTGGGTGGAGCAAAGGAACCTAGGCTGATGGGCAACGAAATCGCCATCTTACTGTGTACAGGTGGGTCGCTGTCTTTAAGGAGCAGAGGGGAGGGGCGCACAGAGAGATAACGCAGCTCTCCACTCCTGCTTTCTCACCTCCAGCATCTTCAGACCCTCATCCTGTTCGTAGTGGGAAAGGAAACCAGGAGTCAGCCTCCCTGGTCTGGCATCTGCGTACTCTGCCTGCCTGTTTGGGGCTGAGGAGAGGAAGGGGTGTTGGTTCTGTGCTCACCAGGAAAAAGTTGGGAGAAACTGCTTATCTCTAAGAGAAAATAAAATCTAACTTTTAAAGTTCCATTTTGCCGTTTTGGTTAAAGAATAACCAGCCATTTTGAGCTCGGCCTGCTCTGCTCACACTACCCAAGATAAGAACCCCAAGCAGATTTTCAGGACCACAAGCGCGTGGCGGCCAGGAGCACATCCGGCCCGACCACCCGAGGCGCGGGAGGGAGAGCTGTTTATCCGGCCGGGCAGCAGCTGCTGCGGCGCTGCACATTCCTGAGCTGCTCGATGGTCACAGCTGTTGAGGCGCGGCAGGGCAGAGTCATGAGGAGTGTGTCCGAGGGGCCATCTAGGACAGGTCCAGGTTCTCGGCCTGCTGCGGTCAAGGCAGATCTCCCCCCAGTGCCCTGCGGGGCCTCGAGGACCAACGCAGCTGTGGGGACCATGCTTTGAAGGAATCTCGGAAGCAGCCGCTGCTTGGCTGACAACCGCCGTGTCTCCACGCAGACGGCGGGGCTGAAATCACACCTGCCTCTGCTTTGGAGGGGTCTTCAGAGGGCATCGTGTTGGCCACAAATCCAGGGGCCTGGGGGGCTGGACCTTTGTCCTGTCCAGCTCGACCTGTCTGGTGCTCCTCAGAGAGTCAGCGGCAGCACGTGGAGCAGGCCGGAGCAGGAGACAGCGTCTCAGCTGTCATGTGAGCTGCAATCACCAAAGTGCCCGGACTTGTCCAGGAGCTCTGGCGCCAGGCACTGCAGGCCATCCACGAGGAGGCCACGGGACTGACATCCATCTGTTGGGTCGCAATCCCTTCTGGCCGTCGTAGGGAAAAGGGACGAACCAGCCTTCTTTGTCTTCTAGCTTAACCGTGACCGCAAATAAAATTCTTTTAACCTTCACAGTCTCTGAGTTTGGACTGATTGACATTCCATGACCCTTTAAGAGGGGGGTCTAAAATGAATCTCTGACCTCGACCTTCCTACGTCCCCCAACACCTCACACAGAGCCCAGTTAGCATCTGGCTCCTAGCTAGTTATTTTCATGCTTGTTCAGTCTTCCTAAAATCTGACTTTTACTCAGGGTTGTGGAATAATACAAAGTGTGTTTGGTCTTTGTCCCCAGGTCCCGGCACAGAGCTCCTGAAACTTTTGGAATTGCCCAAGCAATAGCAGCGTCTTCTATAATTCATGAGCCCCTTTAACCACACCTGAGTTTATGCTAGTACAGTGACTCCTGGTGGGTCCCTATGTGGCTTCTGGCTGAGTGACAGTTAACAGATGAACCTTGTGATTAGAGAGTTGGAACTTCTAACTTCACTCCCCAACCCACAAGAAGGGGAGAGGGCCTGGAGTTTAATTTCAGTCACCAGTGGTGATTATTTCATCAATCCAGCCTGTGTAGCATAATTTGTTAAAAACCCCTAAGATGGGGCTCAGGATTTCTGGGTTGATGAACAGATGGAGGAGGCTCCGGGAGGTGCCAGAGAGACTGAGGAGGGTCTAAGGTCGCACCTCTCTCCCAGTGTTTCCCTCTATGCATCTCTTGCACGGGTTGTTCCTGAGTTTCATCCTTTATAATAAACTGGTAAGAGCAATGGAAAGCACTTTCTTGAGATCCATAACTCACAGTAGCAAATTATCAAAGCAGGGGATGGGTCGTAGAAACCCCCAGATTTGTAGTTGACCAGGCATCAGAAGTGGGGACAGTCTTTCAGGACTGGGCCCTTCAACTTGTGGAATCTCTTCTAACTCCAGGTAAACACATTTGGTGTGAAAGAATTGTTTGGTTTAGGGACTAAAATTTCTCAAGGTCCATATAGGTACTTACTGATAGTGTCACTAAGTTCATAACTATTTTTTCCTATCAGTCGTGACTCATAGGGCACGACTTACTGGTGAAAGTCATTAGGTGACTCCCTCACTCATAGCGAGACTCACTAGGCATGACTTACATGTGCCTTCTCTCCAGAGAACCTGTTGGCCACTCTAGGCAAGAACACAGCACCCTGTTTGCGGTCAGTGAGAAGGGACTAGAAATCCCAATGAGCTTCTCTGATCTGTATTTAAAGAAACCACAATCCAAAAAGCATGAATCAGAAGCATGACTCAGACTCTAAAGCTTATCTACTTACTCTAAGGCGCAGTTCCTCTCACAAGACAACAAAACCCCTGTGTTTGTGTAAAGAAAGCCATGGAGGAAATTATCACAGATTTGCAAGGTCCTAACACATTTTAAAACTTCTTTTCCCATTACAACAGCAAGTAACAAAAATCTTCATGAACACCTCCATGAAAGAACGTGAGAGGACACAATGAAAGACTTCTATCAGCCAGAACAGGCTCCGCCACACTGTGGTAATAAATAATTCCCCAACTCTCAGTGGTTACAGTAACAAAGGATCATTTACGCTTTACACTCCATGTCAGACCCAGACACAGCCAGGAGAGGACTCCACAGAAGGGCCCCCAGGTCCCATCTAGCCCTCAGGCCCGGTCCATGTGGGCACCACAAATACCTCTGTGTGCAGAACTACAGGGAAAATCAGAGGACCAAGACAGCACAGGCTGGGAGGAGAGAGCTTCGCCCACCCGCTCATAGCAGCTGTTTCCAGAGCTCCTTCTCCTGTGGCCTCACTTGGGGGCCATTTCCCTGGGGGTGGAGCATCGTGTTATATAGTTACCTTCAAATTGAGATGGTAGCTCCAAATTAATCTTTTCAATCTCTAACAAGAGAAACTGAGAACATGATTTTTGCCTCCTTCCACGAACACATCTGGCTCATCAGGACATTTTTTAAAACTTCAAAATGTTTTTAATATATTTCAAACTTTAGTAAAAATAAAAACCAAACAAGAGACTCTTCTGAGGAGCAACACTTGTATTTGGAGGGGATCCGTGGTGGGTAATTCAGTCTTGAAGTATAAAAGCATTTGTGTGTAAACGTTTACATCACAGACCTTTGTGTTTTCCAGGGATTTTTCCCCCCATATTTGTATCAATATTTTAAATTTATCTTTGTTTTTTTAGAGAAGTTTCTCATCAACTTATGGCAATAAACATTTCCTTTTTAAAACCCAAAAACAGAAAAAAAGCATACTAAGTGGCTCAGTCACCACTTAGAACAATCCTTTGTGACATTATCAAAAAATAATTTTCTCTTGTGGTAAGCAAATGACACAGCGAGTTTGTGTCACCCCTGCCAGCCCTGCTGGGTTCACATTTAGGATGCAGAGAATAGTGGAAGCAGGTAAGGAGAGGAAGATGGCCTGGATGTTCTGTAGGAATTGGACGAGTGATAATGATAACCCGTAAGCAGCATCCAAAAGTACTATGTGGATTCACACAGTGGAGTGACCAGCCGCAAAGATGGCCGTCTGGCTTGCGGAATCGCAGGGACCATTTGCCTCTTGGCTTAACCTGATTGGTAATCCAAAACCAGGGCCTGGGCGAGGCACAGAATGCAGAGTTGATGTTGTAAACCTGCTTCCTGTGTCGTCACATCATGCACAATGTCAGGAATGTCTGTGTTTACAGAAAAGATCTGGACTATTGTTTGAATGTGTCCCTGAAAGGTTTGCCTGTTGGAAGCTTCCACGTCACAGTGGTGACACTGGAAAGTGACGGAACATTGAATGTGGATCTCGGTGGAAGGAAGCGAGGTCACTGGGAGCGCTGCCCTCAGAGAAGGTGAACATGTTTCCGGTTCCCGCACATACTCCCAAGTGTGTGCTACATCTTCCCTATCTGTTCTATTTGAGGTGCACAGCCAGGTCTCTTTCTTTGCCATGACAAACAAGGCTGCAGGGAGCACCAAGCTCCACCCTCTCATGGCCTTGTGCAATGACACCCCTGGGGGATACACCCCAGAAGGGAGCCTACCGAAACCAGGACACACACCCATGCGGGTCACTGCCAGGGGACTTCTGAGCCGGGATGTGTCTGTTCCTGGTCTCAGAAGGGCCCCTAGTGCCCTACCTCCTGGTTGCTACTGCTAATACCCAACTTCCTATCTGATGCCAATCTGACTAAGTACACAGCAGTATCTCATGGTATTTTATGTGTATTTCCTTGATTATTCATTTACTTCCTTTTCTGTCTGAGTTGTAGCTCTTTTTATATCCTACTATTAATTCCTTGTGGATTTTGGTACTATTTTCTTTCATCCTGGTTATGATTTTTTTGTGTAGTAGATCTGATATAGTCAAATTGATTAATTTTCTACCTTCTACTACTTAATTAGGTATTATTTTTCCATTTTACCTGTTATCAACACTTTTTTTCCAACTCAGGAATCACTTACAGGGACTGGGACAATAGGATATTCATACACAAAAGAACTAAATTGGACTCCTCTCTTGCTCCAGATACAAAAATTAATTCAAAATGGATCAACAATCTATATATAAGAGCAAAACCCGGAAACATCTTAGGAGAAAACATAGGGGTAAATCTGCACACTCTTCAATTTATCAGTGGATTATTTAACACGACTCCAACAGCAGGAGTAACAAAAGCAGAGTTAGATATGCTAGACTTTTTGAAATTACAAAACTTTGTACATCAAAGGGCATCATCAAGGAAGTGAAAAGGGAGGTTAAAGGATGAGAGAAAATGTTTTCAACTAATATATATGGTGGGGGCCTATTATCCAGAATGTGTAATGAACTCTTTACCAACAAAAACACATTCCAATTAAAAAATGAGCAAAGGACTGGAATAAACACTTTCCCAATCAAAGTAAAAAGGCCAATGAGAACACAAAAAGATATTCAATGTCGGTGGTTACTGGAGAGCTGCAAATCACATGTGTTACCACTTCCCACCCATTAGGATGGTCATTATTTAAAAAAGAAAAGAAAAGGCAAGTACCAAGCATTGGTAAGGATATGCAGGGAAGTTGGAATTTCATACATTGCTGGTGGAAATGTTACATGGTTCAGCCACTGTAGAAGACTGTTTGGTGTTTCCTCAAAAAGCTAAATATAATTACTATATGAGCTAATAACTCCATTCCTACATACTTGAGTACGTATGCAAAAGAGTGGCGAACAGGTATCCCAGCGAATAGATGTACATGCAGATGGACAGCAGCAGTATTTACAAATAATCAAGCAAGTGAAAAAGCCAGATGCCCATTGACGGATGAGTGACTAAATAAATTGTGGTATATTCCTGTAATGGGAAACTATGCAGCCATAAAAGGAATAAACTGCTGATACATGCTACAGTGATGAATGCACCTAGAAAACATTACACTGAACAAAAGAAGCCAGACACTAAAGGTCACATATTATATGATTCAATTTATGGAAATGTTCAGAGTAGGTAAATCCATAGAGAGAGCGAGCAGATTGGTGATTTCCAGGGCTGCAGGGAGAAAGAAATGGGGATTCTGGGCTTATTGGATGGTTTCCTTCTGGAGTGATGAAAATTTCTTGGATCTGGATAAAGCTGGTGCTTCTCCAACATTGTCATACGACATACTGAATGGACTGCTTAAGATGGTTAACTTTACGATGTGTCGTAAACAATAAAATTCTAAAAGAACACAATAAAGTTGGTGATATCTGACTATTTAGAAAAGTCGGAGGCTGAATATGATCCAATAGCTCCTGGTTGTAGCACAAGTGACACACAGAGGTAAGATCTGATCCCAACCCTTGGGACTTCAAGGTCTGGGTGGGGGACTAAGGGTACAAAAGATTAATGAATAAAGCAGCTACCACCGGCAGTTGCAATGAGAGTTCAAAGATGCACATGTGGTTCTGGAGAAAAGGAAAGTTTTCTTGAAGAAGATGACATGTGACATGGATTTCAACTGATGTTAGAGTTGGAGATGGAGAAATAAAATAAATAAACTTGCCGTCTCTACAAAATATTAAATAGTCCAGCCTGGTTGCCACAACAGCTATATAAGTGGGTACAAACACTGAGGAGCAGTTGACTCAGAAGCCTGACTCTGTCACGGGCCTAATGCAGTGTTCTGCATGGACCCGGCGAATGGTAAATGGCAAAGAAAAATACAAATAAAATGTGTGCTTCTTACAAAGTCCAAGCACCAGGATACCTGTAACAGCAATATTAACATCCAGCAGCATTTTTCACGACCTAGAAAATCAGATTAAAGCAAGTGTGTGACGAGATTTGAGGTACTGGCAAGCTCACTGTAAATTCAGTAAGTAGCATGCATAATGTGTTCAGAGAGATGACTGAGGTAACATGGGAAAACTATGCAGCCTGCACTCCGGGATCCGGACTGCCCCCTACACTCATCACAGCAGCCTGTCGTCCCGCGATCTTGCTTAAGTGGCACAGATGAGGGGTCAGTGCGGGGACAGCGGAGCGCAGCACCGTGAGACTGTGCTAACGGAGGTGCAGATGGAGCAGTGTGCGCCCTCCCGCTGCGCTGGGCGTCTTCCTACCAGCCTCTTCAGGGAGTTTGGATGGGGATCTGGGGGTGCGGAGGGAAGGGCTCGCATGCGCAGCAAGGCGCCCCTCAAGGAGCGGAGAACCTGCCGCAGAACAGCAGGCTGCTGGTGCTGCTGTGCCTGATGAAGAACAGGAAGGGGTGGTCGGCAAGGAACACGGGCACACACTTTGCGCAACACACTTCAATCTCACAAGCCGACGCTGCGGCTGCCTCTGTGCCTTCCTCGTTGACCTCCACCACACTCTTGTGCACGAATCTGGAGAGACACAGGTTGCTGTCGCCGCGGGCCATCATCCCCGACAGGTCAGCCTTGCCCTGCTGAAAGGCGTCCACCACGCCCAGGCGCTGCAGCACCGAGCCCATGTCGTAATCCTCCTGCAGTTTAAATCTCGGAAGGAAAACTTCGACTTCGGTACGCTTCATCTGCTCTGGACTGGTCCAGGTTTTGAGTTTCTCAAAAGTGAGGTTTTCTTCCAGCTGTAAGACCAGAAATAGACTTTAGGATTCAGACCTCAGTGCATATCCCCAGCCGTCCCACCCGGCAGCACCCTCCCCTGGCAGGCAGACTGAGCGACTGTCACACTGTCCTGCAGCTAGCTGCCTGCAAGCTTGTGAGGTCTCCAGCTTGTCCTGCACCCTGGTCGCTGCGGTGGCCCAGGGTCCGAGTCCCAAGGCAGGAGACGGGGCTGCGCTCTCCTCACCCCACCACCTCTGACCAGCGGTGGTGCCAGGGTGCCTGTGCTGTGTGGGGTTTGAGTTTGTTTGTTTTCCCAAGACAACAAACCATGGGTGGTAAGCAAAAAGCAAAAGAGCTGTCAGTGTGAGTCTCCCAGGGGAGGTGTGCTGGAAGTTGTAGGAGAAGGGGTCAGTAGGCAGGAAAAGAACAGAACAAGGGCCTCATTGGGTTTTCTAGCTAACCCTGACTAGAAGGAGGTAAAACTTTCTACAGGAAGTCCCTGGCAAACAATTACAAGGACCGGGGCTGAGAAAAAAGGGAAAACCGGACATAGGACAGCAGGTACCACATATGGCACAGAGACTTACACCAGAGGGAAAGCGACAGGCAGAACAGGGAAATGACAGGTGCACACAGCCAAGATACCACCCTCCCTACCTCCAATAAAGGGCACAGGAGCCAAGAGGGGAGGGGCTCGCACATGCACACCCCCTAACTAACTCTAAGATGACCTTCACTAAGGCCCCTCCCAACCAAGCAGCTGCTTGTCCCAGAGATGAGACCCTGGAAAAGACAAAGGGGCAGGAAGAAGTCAAACAAAGCCCACTAAAAGGAAAGCACGCATAGGCAGAGGGCCCTGCGAGGACACCCAGGGAGCCAATCAAACCATGATAAGTTTCAGGGGGCATGAGTCCCCCAAACATCATAAAAGAAGCCAGGGGGAAGAGGCCCCTGGGCACTGATCTTTCCAGGCCTATGATCGCTCTCTCTGGGGCAGCTTTGTATCTTCTGTTTTTTCCTCTATAAAATTAAAGTGTGCTCCCTTCTTAAATTCTGTCCCTTTCATTCATTCCTGGTGCTGAGTTTCTGATCCCAAGTAGCCGCTCATCCCCAGACTCAACCAGGTGGGACTCTCAGCAGCTTCAGGAGAAGATGGTCCCAGACATGGAGCGACCCAGGAATAGCCGTGTGTGGGAGATCTGTTCTGGTGGGCAAGGACACAGGGGCATCACCAGACGCCTCGGGCAGAAGGGCAAACACACAACCGGACCCCGCTGCCTCACCATGCTCAGGTCCACGCCCTCGTCCGGCAGCACGACGATCATGCTCAGCTCCTGGCCCTCGTAGGGCAGCTCCAGCACCTGGGCCTGCACCTCACTCACGTGGGCCAGTGGGAACGTGGCTTCCTGGAACATCATCTGCACAGGCCTCTGCTCCTTCTGACGGGGAGAGTACAGGAGCACAGAGGTCAGACAGATGCTCCAAGGAGCCAGGAAATCCCCCAAGGAGCTGCCCCAGAGGTTTCCGCACCCGCCATGGAAACAACATTTGGGCTCCAGGTACCACCTGGAAAACCGTCAAGCAGAAACTTCTCGCCATCATTAAACCATCGAGTGTAAGCAGAGACAGGAGTAAGCTGGGAAAGATGTTTTAGGCAGCAAAATAAAAGGGCATGCTCTGAACTCTCCACAGCCCATTCTTTGGCTCTGAAATGCCCCCCAACGCCCCATGCAAAACACAAATGAATCATGTGAAGTGCACCTTATTTTAGAAGGGAGGAGTAGTTTAACATGTATAAACTTCATAAATGTTTCATTCTTCATTAGTTTTTTGTGTTGTCTTCTGTGTTTTGAGAGATTAGAGGATTTGGCAAACTATTTTAGCTTCTGCTTTCATCGAAGTGAAAAATGTCAGGACCAAGGTATTTGCCACTTGGTTTTACTATTAGAAATTTGCAAATACTAAATAATTTTTAGGTTGACTCACAACAGGTCAAATAAATGCTCCCCTCAATTGTAAAGTTACTTGGGTAGAGAAATGTGTCTTCAGGTCTTTTCCCTGCACCCCACTCAGTACTGCATGCACACCTCACATGCCTGAGCACCTTTTTTATTGCTTCTACCTAAGCAACTTGGACCTAAAGGAATATCTTCAATTTCCTGCCTGATGCTGCAGCAATGGATGTAGCAGGAATTGTCAGAGACAGAAAGAACAGAAATTTATGCAAAAAATTATTAGCAGCAAAAATTATTAGCAGCTTACTCTTATAATGATTTTCTACTGAGTTTTAAAATCATTTCAGAAATATAAAGTTTCAAATCATGTTCAAATACTAATCCATAGAAACGTTAATTATTCCCTTCGATTTCTTTATCAAATGATTGTTCAAAGGTCCTCCGTACCTGGTTTATTTTAAAAGGCATCTCCAGTGTGCAGGACTCCAGAAACGGTTCCTCCCACCTTCCTTTGAAGTAGACAGCATTAACGAGAACCAGCCTGGTCTGCTCATCAATCGAGCTCCTGGGCAACAACTCTGGAATTTTGCCTTTTGAGAAAAGCAGAGACCACATTCAGCGGCTTCTCATAAACACACAATGAACAAGCTACAAGACCACATCCTGGCAGGTTTAAACGCCATGTTTTGAAATTCACTGAGTTAGGATTGTTACGGAGGAAAAGGTCAAAAACAGCTCCCAGGAGTGTGTTTGCTCTTGTGGACACTCCGGGAAGGTCCACCAGATGGAGGGTGACGGGCTTCAGAGTCACTCCGGGAAGCAGGTCATGAGGAAGAAGGACCGGTTGGAGATCAGGACGAGCAGGAAGTGAGAGAGGGGCTGGGAGGGGACTGCAGACCCTAAGGGGTTACATGGAGCGTGTGGTCTAAGGCTCCATGCTCACAGCCAGCTCTAACGCGGGCAGGGATGAGTCGGTGTGACAGAGGCAGCAGGAAGAGGGGGCTCAAAGGGGCGAGTGGGCGATGTGCACACAAGGGGTTTCTGGAAGCCCCGGGAACAAAGATTACTGCTGAGTCCTCTAGATGGAGCACCAGGCAGCCCTGGAGAAGATCATGTGGGCGACCTAGATTCACTGCTCTTCTCCTGGATATGCAGGGAGTGATGCCTTTCCATGAGCTAAGAGCATCCTTGCTAATTTGCTTCCCTGACAGGGCATAAGTGGTAAAGACTCCAGGAAGACATGAGGGAAATCATGGCTGAGTCTTAAAGGGAAAACTACCTCTGGTTTGCTATTATCTCATTTGTTATCAGAAGTAGGAGTGTCCTAGAGGGGCACAGTGTCTGAATGGTTCAAACATCCGGCCAGCACTGACCTCGGGGCTCAAGGTTGGAATATGTCACTCTCTGACTGAGCAATGAATAAGGCTGAGCCCAAAGAGAGGGTGCTCTCAGTGGGCATGATCCATTTTGAGCTTGGGCCTCAGTAGACCAATCAAGTCTAAGCCTTTTTAGGCTGATCAAGGGAATTTCAGTGGTACACTCTGTAGAAGTCCCCTTGACAGGGACAGGAGGTGGGGATGAAGGCCATATATGCTCTCGGAAGAGTGGGCCAAGTGCAGCATGTTTACGGTTTAGACCTTGATTGTCCCCCCAGAGTCTCATGTGTTCAGGGGTGGGGCTTTTGGAAGATTACTGGCTCATGGGTCCCTTGAGCTGACTTGCTGTTAGGTGGCAGAGCCTGGCTGGAGGTGAGTCACTACGAGTGGGAGCTCTGAGGGTTTATCACTGTCCTGGGATCCTGTCCTCTCTCTGCCTCCTGGCCACCATGAGGCGAGCAGCTTTCCTCCACAGCCGGCCCTCCCACCAGGCCATTCCGCACTGCAGCAGCCAACCATGAATGAATCTTCTGGAACTGTGAGCCACAATGAGCCTCTCTCCCTTCAAGCTGTGGGTGTGGGGTCTAGTGTCCCAATGCTGAGCAAATGACTGTCATAGTGACTCAGGGACAGTCTGTCCATCCATCTGCTCCTCACAGAGAGGAGGGTTTGCCTGATATGAACATTTCAAGCCAGTGAAAGTGTGTTCTGATGTACACGTTAAGCTGAGGTCTGGCCTGTGAGTTTCCTCTGACATTCCCAGCAGACTCTCTGTCTTCACAGAAGGGACAAAATGAAATCTCTGTACTGAAGCCCTGAGCATCTGCTCACAACAGCAGTGAGCCTTCTGAGGTTCAAATACAACATGCAGTCCAGGCAGTCAGCATTGCTCTGACCATGGAAAGGCCAGTTAGTGAGGGTGGAGGATGGGAGTGAAAGGGGAAGAACTTGGGAGAGGGAGGAGAAGAGGGAGCACAGAAGGAGAGACATGCAGGAGGGAAGGAGGAGCAGAGGGCGGAGTGGGAGGAGCAGAAATAACCGTGAGGCTGACCTTTCGTCTCTTTGGAGACCCAAGTGTTGATGTGCTTCCTGGACTTCTCTGGAGCTGTGGCGAGGGACAGCTGCTCCAGCTCGGCGTGGTAGAACTTCAGGCAGGACTTCTTAAATGACTGTGGAGAGAGATGTGTGGGGTGAGGCCGCAGCGCTGCAGAAAATGTCAGCCAGCTGCCAGGCATTCTGGGTACTACATCATTCTTAGAAAGAGCACAGGTGTCTCTCCAAAGACATCACACTGAGTGCACGAGATGCCAAAATATGAGTTTCTAGGAAGGTATGTGCTCAGTCTGGGATACCCAGATATGAATGCAAGAACTCTAGAAATAGTTGAATGTAAAATCTTGCAAGATGTTCTTATAGAGCTCAGTTTCTTATAGAGCTCTAGTCATTTCCTCAAGTTACCTAGCGTCCTCCTCCTGGGCTCTGTGTCAGCAGGTATTTTAAACACAACTTTTACTGTTCTCCTGACTCAACTCACTGAGAGGAATTCACAGCTGTCTTCTCCAAAGAGCCTGTTGGCTATGCTGAGGGCGAACGCCGTGTCAGGCCTGTTCAGTTGGGTGAGAAGCGACTGGAAGCCGCCATGAATGTCTTCCTCGGGGTTTACAGTGAGCGCCTGTGAAGGAAACCAATGCCACATTCTCAGATTCGCCCTCTGGTCTCACAAAGGGTTTACAGAACAAAATAATTTCCTTCCCAAATACTCCATAAAATGACCCTTTGAAAGAACTCTTTTTTTTTTTTGAGATAGGATCTTGCTGTGTGGGGCGTACTGGACTCAGAATGGCGGTGATCCTGCAGCCTCAGCTTCCTGTGTTCTTGGGTTGCAAGTGTGGACCACCACACCCTGCTATGTCATTTCATTTTGAGAATAGTGCATCCAACAGAAGTCCCACTGTGGGGTGTGTAGAGAGATCAGCAAGGTGCAGGAGACAGTGGAGTGAAGATGTGGCTCTTTTTCCTGCTGTGGGTTCTTGGGGAGGAAGAGAAACTACAAAGGGCCACAGAGGCTCAGGATGGAGCAGTTAGAAAGGGTTCTGTCCCCCACTGGGCAGGAATATGCAGGAAACAGAAGAAAACTGACCTGCAAGATTTATTTTGAAAAGAAGAGATTTGGTTAAAAATACTGAAAAATGCAAGGAAAAAGGCAGGAATATAACCACAGTGGGAATCTTAAAAATGAATAATGATATAGAAGAAGCAATATAATTGACAGGACTAAAACTGCGTACTTAAAATTATATTCTACAGAGACAATTCATGATATATTTTTAAGTGTTTTTTAGTATTTGAAAAATGTGTATTAGGCTGTAAGACAAGTCTCAGGTGATTCTGAAATACAGAAATTGTAGAGATTATAGCAAGGCATGGGAATCCACACCTGCAATCCCAGGATTCTGGGAGGCTGTTGCAGGAGGATTGCAAATTTGAGCTCACTTTGAGCAATTTAGGGACTCAGGAAGATCATGTCTCAAAATTTAAAATAAAAGGGCTGAGGACATAGTTCAATGTGAAGATTTGGGGTTTGAACCCTAGTACAGGAAAAATATATATATAGGTTTTAGTCTCTGACATTATGTATTACACTAGAAATCAATAAAACTACAAATAAAATACCAGTAATATGGAAATGACCCTAGTAAGTAGTTACTGAAAACACTTTTCTAAGCCAGGAATGGTGGCAGACACTTGTAATCCCAGCACTCTGGAAGGCTGAGGCAGGAGGATTCAAAATTGAAGCCCACCATGCGCAACCTGGCAATTTCGGAAGACTCTTTCTCAAAATAAACAATTTTCAAAAAGGATGGAAATAAACAATGTTTAAAAGGGTCAGCTCAATGCGAAGGCTCTGGGTTCTATTCCCAGTAATTAAAAAAACCACTTTCATGAGTAAATAACTCTCCTAAGTGTCACAGTGCTACTCTATTCTAAATAAATAATGCTTCAAGGTAGATAGACGAGCTCGCTCTGACTCAAACATTGCCCAGTGTGTGTGGGCACTGAAACATGAATGAGTCATTCCACAAATACATACGATTTTATGTTTTCTATATCAATTAAAAACAAATGCAAATTTTTTTAAAAACCCAGAAAAGAAAGAATAAGACTCTACCCATGACAAGGAAAAAACAAGGAAAGATAATAGAGAACTGCTTCTTAAAAGGCTTAGGTGATCGTTTAAAGGAATTTTTTCCTAACATTCAGCAGTTTTGTTCCTCATGACACTGCTCTGTAACAGGAAAAGACAGAGAGCTACGAAACTCATTTTATAAAGCTTAAAGATTACTGAAAAGAAAATGTCAAAAATCGAACAAGTGCCACCGAACTGTGAGCTTAAACATGGTTAAGATGGCAACTGTTGCAGGTATTTTACCACAACAAAAAATGTAAGAAATTAAATAATGACAGTTGAAACCATTTCGCTTGAGATTGTGGTGTCACCGTCAACGCTAATAGCGACCTGGTGCTGAGCGCTTGTTTCACTGGACCAGCTCACAGAATCCCCACAGGGACTGAGACAACGTTTGTAACGGTACAGACACAGCTCACACTCCAAGTGCAGCATCTCACACCCAAACGGGCACCTGGGACGAGAAAGCTGTCTGTCTTCTGATGTTTGTCTGCAGCGTGAGTCCACAGGAAACTTTCCTCCCTTCTACCTGAATGGTTAAAGCTTTTCACAGCACGAAGAAACAAACCATCTTCAGAAAGGCTTGCGCGGCCCTAGTGCTGAAGGCGGCACAAGCCTGTGTGTGTATGCGCAGTGAACGCTCAGCTGCCCAGTGCCGGGGGTCTCACTGCGCCCTGGGGTGCCGGGGAAGCCCCTCGGGTGCCCGTGAAGCTGCCAGACAAGCCCAGGCATCTCTCTAGGGGTCCCTTGGTGAGCTCAAACCCTAGAGGACCATGCGGAGTCTCGCAGAAAGGCCTTCCCTTCTGTGCAGAGCGCTTCGCTGCCCCCGCAGTGAGCAGTCCTGACTGCAGGGGTCCCCGGGGACACGCTGGTCACACTGAGACCAAAACGACAGCGAGCGGCAAGTCTGCCCCAGAGCTGTGTGCAGAGGCGGCAGATGACAAGGACCAGGCCTTTGGGTTTTCCTCACGCACCTGTCTCCTGCCCACCCGGTGAGGCCCCAGGGACAGGGTGGTTCTAAGTCACTTCAGAGGTGCAGCGAGTGCCTGCCAGGTTGGGCTCACTGGAGCCTCCCGAGTCTCTAGTGGGCTGGAGGCCTCGCCTCCGACCTGCCCTGCCGCGTCCTGTTCGTCCATGCTGAGTTAGCAGGCCAGGTTACTACTGGACTCTGGAAATGGGCTGAGAGGGGCATCGCCTTCCACACCAATGAGTAAAGTCCTGTGCTCCGAGACAGAGACAGATCTCGGCAATTGACCTTTCAAATAATTCCAGCATCCTCTTCTTCTCCCCTCTGTGGTGCTAGGCGATCTCTTATCACTGAGCCACACCCCAGCCGCAGCTTCATTCTCTAAACCAAGTGCTAGGCAAAGTATTGAGTCTTCTCCGGGTTAGTATTAGGGGAAGCTCCCCTTTCCCCTCCATATCCACCACAAGAAACCAGACAGACAAACCAAAAAAGCCTGTGTCACTGAAGGAGGCTGAGACAGGCAAGCTCACCTGGGCCATTTGGGCCGCTGTGGCACCCTTGGCCCCCAGCAGGACCATGGCCATGGCTGAGGAGATGCTCACGGGAGAGTAGGAGACGTTGTGTGCAGGGTCATCTTCACCTAGAAGCTTTAAAAGGCGGATGGCAAAGGCGCCACTTGCTTCCGACAGCGAGTTCATGATGCAGGTCTGGAGGCAAAGAAGAAAGGGGGACGTCGGGCAACACAGCCCTGAATGTCCACTGCCTGGACTCCCGGCCTTGTGCAAACTGCTTTTGGTTTTCATTGCAAAACTTTCAAATATTTTAAGTTGGACCCAAAAATCCCAATTACTGCCACTCTCCTTCAAAAACTAAGCCCAGATTTTTAGAGGAATTAGCTAACTGTGGTGGTGGCAGCAGCCCAAACCAGTCTGAGAGCCTCAGGAAAACCCACAGAACACTCTCATCTGGACAAGTAGACAGACAGACAGACAGACAGATGTGAGCGTACACTCTGGGCCAGGTGAACTCTAACCCCTTCCTGTAGGGACCAGCTCTTCCAAGGAGGAGTGCAGGGTCAAGGATGAAGAGGTGGGAATGGGGGAGGAAGAGGAAAAGAGCAGGAGGAGGAAGCAGAGGAGGAGGATGGATGAAGAGGGAAACCCAGAGTGAGGAATGTGGAGCATTTCTAGCTTGGCTGCTGTATCCTTCCCTGGGCTTATTCTTGCTTCAGTTGATGGAGCATCCTGTGATTTTTAGCTGTGTTTCAGGCCATGAATACACTAAAGATATTACAAGGTCCCTGAGGCAGGCGGACCTTGTAAAATCTGCTGTGAGGCCACAGCCTTCCTCTGCAGGGACTGCTCAGGGCCCCAGGCCAGCCGAGGGCGTCAGGCTGCTGTCTCCTGCCCTGCAGCCTTGTTGTGCCCGATGCATGAGCTGCCCGGCCTGGGCAGACCTCTCCCCAACAGTCTGCATCCAATTCAGAGGTCCTGCTCATCCCTCCCTGCTGAGGAAATTATGTGACCTTCAAACCCTGGAAGCAGGGAGAGAATTCTGTGTGTTGTTTCTGCTGTTTTGCTTTCACTTTCTCTAAGAAACTGAATTTTACCAAAGAAACGGATGAGACTGCTCTCCTCACTGGTCCCAGCCCACCCGAGGGTCCTCCCTGACCCTTTCCCATCTCACTCTCTTCCCCCCACCCATTGCCATGGCCCCTCTTCTTCCTCTGCCCTCCCCCAATCTCTCTCCATCTCCCACTTGAGACCCTGGGTCTGTCTGGTCTACACCACCCCGGGTCCTATCCAGAGTCTCTGCTGTCCCTGCCACTGTGGTTCCTCTGTCACCTGCCTGCCCTCACTACACAGCAAATCAAGCACAGCTCCCCCACCTCAGCTGGGAGACAGACTCAGAGCCGCTCTGCTTCAGGGCTGACCTCTGCCTTCCCTCCCTGCTCCTGCCGCCACCTCCACCCATCCTCGTCCCCCTCACAGTCACCTCGGAGCTCTGCCAACGCTCTGTCCACTAAGAAGGTCCCTGCGCCAGGGCTGTGGCCCTCCAAGCCACCCGGACATCACAGCCCAGCCCAGGAGCCTCCCGCCCAAACCCATCATCCCTGCGATGGTCCCTCCTCTGGCAGGGACTGTGGGGCCCCACCCTGGAAGCTCGGGGTGACCAGGACCCTGTCCTGCAGGAGGAGAAAGGAGGGTTCCATCACCTGGGGGCGAATGACAGGAAAGATTGGGGTGGATAAGGGGTGCTGGCACTTGGACTGGACCCGGGATTTTAGCAGGACAGAGAGGGGGAGCCGGGGCGGGGCAGGGAGGCTGCTGAGAGCGAAGAGGCGCGGGAAGGCTGGGACGCGCCCCACGCGAGGCCCCCTGGCTGCCACCTGCGCTGCCACCTCCAGAAGCCGCCCTGGCTGCAGGAGAGCCTGGCTCCTCGGGTCTCTCCGCGGCCCCGCCGCGGCCCCAGCTGTCTGAACCGGCCCGTCCTCGCCCCAGCCACACCTGGGCCTCACCTTCCCACCTCGCGTCGCCCCACTCGAGCCCGACGCCAGCCGATCGCAGGACCGCTGGCAGCTGCCAGGCGCGTCCGGGCCGTCGGCCCCTTGTGGCCCCGGCCGCGGGGAGTTTCCGGCTGCCGGGGGCGGGGCTGTCCGTCCTCCCGTCCCGCCTCCCGGCCCGGCCTCTGTGCCCCGGGTCACAGGGACCACCGCGGACTGCTCTGGAGAAAACGAGGTTTGGAAAGCGAAAGCAGGTCGCTGCAGCCCTTGTGCTCAGAAGAAAGCGGGCCCTTGTGGCTTTCCTGTCATCCCAGCACTGTGGCAGGTCCCGTTTCACATAGAGGAGCCCTTCAGCTACAGCCCAAGTGTTTGTCCCCAGCGCCCTCCCCTTTCTGCACTGATTAATTCCAGGCCAGGACAGGCCGGGTCCCAGCTCCTGGGGACCCAGCACTTCTCTACCCAGGTCTTGGGCTGCTTGCTGCCCTTCCAGCAGGGGCAGACACCAAGTGGGCCCAGCTCAGGACCTAGATCCCGGCTCCTGTCAGCGGAAACAAGGGCACAAGCGCAATTCCAGAGTAATTTCACGGTGGCATCCACCACCTGCACTGTGACCACCCTCCGTCCCAGCTTCATCCTCGTGCTGGAAGCAATTGGAAGCATCCCTCATGATGTACAGAGAAAAACAGGCCAAGGGACATTCCTCCACTGCAGGGAGATGTGAAAATAAGCCTTTCTCCCGAGGCAAATCTGTTCTCTCTGAAATTGATCCAAACCCTGCATTTTCCTGAGGCCTGACTGGGTCTTACGGCAGAACGCTCTTAGGAGCCAGCCCTGCCTTGGGGTGACCCTGACCCCCCGAGAGGCAGGGATCCTTAAATTTTGCCTCACTTTAAAAAAAATTATCTTTATTAAAATAAAATATACGTGTCATAATACTGATAAGAGAAGAATTCTGAAATTCCAGAATCAAGTTACTGGCAGGATGAGGGAGCGGAAAAGATAAGAGTTTGTTTTCACTGGCAGCTTCATACTAAACCAACAAGAAAAAAAACAAAAACAAAGAACTTTTCTGCCTCCTTTTCTAATATATTGAAGATTAACCATTGGCGCCACATCTCATTTTGTGCCGTGCTCCAGCCCTGCCCCCCGGTCAGGGGCGGTCTGAAGTTGGGACCACTCAGATGCCCTGCACCAGTGCACCGGGTACCCCGCCTCATCCCTCTGCTGTTGCTCATGACTCGGTACCAGGGCCCAGGAAACTTACAAAGAAGGAGGCTGCTTTGGGCTCACTGTTCTGGTCAGAGTTTGAGGGGCCACATTAGTGAGTCTCCATGCCGACAGAGCCAGAAGTGGTGTAAGGCAGCAGAGGGCAAGAAACAGAGAACTGGACAGACTTCCGAAGTCGGCGTTGACGGCAGATCCGCTCTCAGGCCGCTGACCCGTGGGCTGGCTGGGGTTTGGCGGGTCAGTTCCTGAGCGCAGAGCTCTAATATCTCTGAAAGGCCACTCGGTCTCCTTTCGTGGGATCTTGCCTGAGGAATTACATTTCGGCATGAGATTCAGACGGTCAAACCACACCACTGGGAAGATGCTAAGTTCTGCTAACAAATGAGACAGAGAGGTTGTCTTTCCTCAAAGATCCAGCGATTGTTTCCCCCATTTCTCCTCGGAATCTTTATCACTTACCACATAAGAGAAGCCAGGGAAGCCAAGCAGCCTGGACATCAGCATCCTGTGCTGTGGTGTGCAGAAGCTGAACCTACCAGCAGCCAGTGTGGATGCTTATGGTGGACTGATATGGTCAATTTAAGCCAGAACGTCCAGCTGGACTGAGTTGGTGGTTCTGGGTATAGATGATCCACCTGAGGATTGTTGCCAACACAACAGAAAGAAGAAACAGGAGCAGAAGATAGTGGCGGGCTGTTTTCCAGGAGAAGCTCTGTTGCAGCTGGTTCTCCCAAAGGGGACTCGGCTGTTGTTGTCGAAGAAGGAGTTTGGGGCCTTGCTGCCTTTGAGGATGGCTGCTGTTGCTGTGGAGGAGCTCTGGTCTTCATCTCTGCTGTGAGCATTGTATCCTGGCTCCAGTATAGATTTCTTCAGCCATCACCTGCAGACACGGACATACACGGAACAGCGCCGCGGGCTCCCAGCCCTTGATTGGATCTTTCAGGTCTCCAGCCCCTAGAGAGACATTCGGCACTCTTCCTACATTTGTCTCAGGGGTGTATGTTGTAACTTGTAAATGCCCGTACTAAATCAGCTCTCTTGCAAACCATTGACTCTAGGAAGGTAACTAATACAATGCTTAAACTCTCAGGAGTCAGGGTCATCTTGGTGGAAGCTTTTATAGCATGGGAACCAGTCAGCATTATCAATCTGGGCTCTACTCAGACAGCAGATTGGCCAGGAGTTGTTTTTTGGGATTTTGCTTTTCCCTGTCTTCAGAAACTTCACAGAGCTCTATTTTTTGTTTGTTATTGTTTTGGTTTTTATTTTTTGAGACAGAGTCTCCCTATGTACTTCAGGCTGGCCTTGAACTCGTGTGGCCCAGGGTGTCTGCTAACTTGTGATGAACCTGTTGCCTCAGCTGCCTGAGGGCTGGGATTATTACAGGCCTGCGCCACCTCACCCAGGTAGAGTTTGTGATTTGAAATTATTTCTCCAAGTGAAAAGGACCATGAATGCATGTTCTTTGAGCTAAAAGCTGTGACTAGAAATTATAAAGCAAAGGCAGTTATTCTGAAAAGGGGCCCACTTACAAAATTGGTTTTATGGTTTTATTGTCGAAGAGGAGAATGTCGCATGATGTGCAAGACCAGCCAATTTCAAAGCTTGTATCAAATATAGTTTATTCATTTATTTAGGACAGGGTCTCACTCTGTTGCCCTGGTGTCTGTTAATATAGAACAAGATGACATAATGCAGAGCTGGCCATGAGTGCACCTGGAGTTCCAGCTGCTGGGAAGGCTGAAACGGGATGAGATCAGCTCACAAGTTGAAGACAAGGCAGAGCTAAATCATGAGACTCTGTCTCAAACAAAAAATTACTATGCTGGCTGTGTCTGTGCTCCAAGTTCAAAGGAAACATCTTCAGTTCAAATAACATGACCAGTGATCAAGACAGTTTCGGCCAAGGATGAATAAAATAAATTTAAAATTGTAGTGTTTTTAAAAATCAATTCTTTACCCCACTAAAAGACACCCAGGGGACATAAATCCATTCAGAAATAGATTAAGAATTCAGAGATTTTGAAATAAATTATCATTCCCATTCAAAAATCTCTCCTACCCTATTGTATTTAGGAAGTCACAGTGGATATAAAAATGCTTCCCTATCTGGCTGATTTTCAGGACTCTCCCAGATGCAAGACAAAGAAAGCCTCAGATAGGAAACGTTTTTCTGAGGTTTCTCAGCACTGCTCAAGGGAAAGGATTCTGAGATCCTAATACCAGCTCAAAGTATTTTTCCAAAAACTACAACATCAGGGTCAAAAAGTCCAAGAGAAATAAACAGAGCTGCATTGCTGCCTTGACAACTTTTCAAAACTCATACAGGCATCCAGGAACGGAGTCACAGTGGCTGCACCGTGCAGGCCACTCCCTGGCCACTCTTTCCTGTGTGACTGCACTGTTACTGAAATCACCGGCACTCTTTCCAGTGACCTCGCCATGTGTGATGCCGGATTCTTCTGGGTCCTCCGCAAAGGGCGGCTTGTCCGGATCTGCCTGACAGGATTCCTTAAATGCCTTCAAGGATCAAAATATGGAGCTTGGCCACATTCTACAAAGGTTTCCATGACTTTGAAAACATTTTTGTCCATTTGATACATTTCTCTTACAAATGCTTACACACAGGCCATGCTGCATATTAAGATGCATTTGTTTAATTGACAAAAATATAATTGAACGCTTAGCATGTGCTTGGCCCTCTGCTAGGAACTTGTCACTGTCACCATCCAGCATGGGTTCTTGCCTCAATGATGATGGAAATGAAAACAGAGACAACAGCACAGACGTACAGGCAAAAGCTTTCATTGGAAAGTTTATTATGGAGAAGAAGAAGAGTTGGATATCCCATAGGCAACCCCAGAGAAGAGATGGAAAGGTTAGCTACATTTCATTTACTGGGTTCTCAAAGGAACATCATTAATTATTCATATTTTCTCCAAGAGGACAGGAATCTCTGGACAAGATGGAATGTAGTTATTTTACATGCATGAATGTGTACATAGCCCCAAAAGGTGCTTCTAAACGTGTCATGTTCCCTATCTACATGGAAATTTTATTATGGAACTATATTACAATGAAGGTATTATGAAGTTTAGGGTCAGATCTTGGTCAGATCTGCCACCCTCTGTGTTTGCACCTGTCTCATCCAGTTTTCCCACACATCCTACCTTCTTATCTCAAGGACCACAGAGGCTTGCTGGGGTAATTAACAGACTGGTTTACTTTCCCACCTTTTATCCACAAAAGTCGTATCTGCCTGCTTGTTTTCACACAGGCTACTACCTCGAAGTCCTGCCAATCTTCTGTGTCTCCTGCCCCTACTCGCAGCATCAAGTTGAATACCTGCATGTGCACCAAGGAGGCCATAGGCCGAGGCAAGGCTGGGTGGGGAGGAGGCCCAGACACCTGAGCTCCCGCCCATGCAGGCTGGGGCCCCAGGCTGAGCAGCAGGCCTGGGTGCAGAAGGAGGACATACTGGAATTGGCACCAGGGAAGGATTTATCAGAAAGGATGGAAAGAGAGAAAGGCACAATTCAGAAGTAAGCACAAATTCAAAACATGAGTTATAGAACTTTAATTCTGTATATCATTTAATCCGGAAGAACTCATTCTTTTTCATCAATGTGTAAGCACTATTTACCAAATCACTCTTGTTTCTCCAAAGTCCAACAGTAGTTCTAAGAAAGTACTGTGCAGCCAGTGTGTTTATTTCAGAAGAAGTGAGTAGAAACCTCAGTAAGTCGGTGACTATCTCTGTGTGTCCAAAGACAGCCTGATGGTAGAAAACAAACATACCATCTTTGAGCATTGCCCTCTTGATTCCTACAAAGATCTACCTCCAAACAAACTTGCATGCTGGAAATTCTGTAGGTTCTCATGGGAAAAGTACTTGGGCTGGAGGAGTAGCTCAGGGGTGGGGTCCTTCGCTAGCAAATACCAGTTATGGCTTCAATACCCAGCACCACTAACGAAGCCAGCCACACAAAGTGAATCTAATTGTGTAGCACAATCTAATTGTGTAGCAGTTTCTCAACTGCAGCCTTGCTGATATTTGAATTTGGGGCCAGATCATTCTTTGCTGCTGCCTGTGTTTTGCACTGTACCCTGTTTGGCAGTAACCCTGGCCTCGCACACTAGATGCATGCAGCAACCCCCTGATTACAACAATGAAAAAGTCTCTAGACGTTGCCAAATGTCTTCTGAGGGGGCACAATCACACCCCTTGAGAACATGGGTCTAGCATATTTATTATGCTAGAAAGCCATGGTGACAAGGGAGCCAGATCAGAAAATTTAAGTCTCACGTGGCTACGGGGAGCGCAAAAAAAGCTGATATAAAAATGAAAACTTTTCACCAGACTACAGAAACTGGGAAGTTTACAGAACTTCCCAGACTAGACTGTGGTTTAAGTGTCAAATCAGAATGGCAAGGAAGATTGTTCCAGTTTCCGTCCCAATCCTAGCCCACAGCCTTCCTCCTCCAGGCAGCTGGGAGAAACAGACCTCCTACTCGGGTCCAGGGAGGCACTTGGGGAGACTGTCCACACACCACAAACATTCATGCAAAGTGTCACGTGTACAGTCACATTTACTGGGACACTTTCACCAGAGTATTGAAGAGAACTGGGCCCCTAGAAGTTTCAGGACTACTTCCCTAAAGCATCATCCATTACCATATTTGTGCATAATTTTGCCTATGACCCATTTTGGAGAAATCAGATGCTCTTTTTCTTCTAAACATCTCTAGGGGACAGAAATTCCATTTATTCCTCTTCCACTTATACATAATCACATACTATAGATAACCCAGGTAATAGAAAATTCATTTAAACAGCTGCATTTTCATTTTAAATATAATTTTAACCAAAATGTCAAATACGACAAAAGATGAAATTCTTTGCCCATTTGTGGCTTATGATTTGACCATCTGTATCCCAGTGCACTTTTTCTGTAACACAGCAATGCTTTGGCCGAGAGAGATGAACTCAATCTCTCATCACTCTCGTGACTACTGTGGGAAGACATCCTGTCCTCACAGGTCACCTTTGTGCCCTTGACTGTCCTTGGCTGTGACAGAGGTGTTCCTCCTGCCACCCACAGACCATCTTCATTTTAGCGGTTGGCATGAAGCTTTGAAAAGACCTCTCCATTGAAATGCAGATAAAAAAATACTCCATTATCTCCCATGTGGACAGGCACATCTCCTTTGGCTTCCCTGCAGACTGTGGCCGTGGTGGAAGAGCTGTTCAGGGCAAGAAAATATGTTTGATAAGTCGCCTGGGTCACCCAACATTCTTTGTGTCATTTTATTTCTCTTTTTCTTTCCTTTTTCCCCGTGTGTGTGTGTGTGTGTGTGTGTGTGTGTGTGTGTGTGTATGTGTGTGTTACTGGAGATCAAACCCCAGGCCTTTGCATTGAGCTATATCTCCAACCCAGACAAGTCCTCACTAAGTTGTCTGAGCTGGGCTCCAACTTGCAATCCTCCCGCCTCAGCCTCCCAGAGTACTGGGACTACAGACGTGCACCACACACCTGTCTGCCTCAAACTCCATGAAGTCAGGACATTTGTAGGAGTCCTGCCACAGAAGTGATCCCAGGATGGGGCCATTCCAGGGGTAGCTGTGCCAGACATTATTCCTTCCACAGTCCTGGTGTGGGATTTACCCCTCTTTCTCTGCACCTTGGAAACCTGCCCTGTGGTGGTCCAGGAATCACTGTGCCCAGGCTTGGCTCCTCACCTGCCAGAAACTCGCACGTCCCCTCCACGAGGGTCACCAACTTCTCCTTGTTGGTCTGGCCAAAGTCCAGAGTTTAGGTCTCCCCTGTTCCTCCCACCCTCTAGCCGTGGACACGTCCAGCTCAACAAGTGCAGGATGCAGTCAGGGCTCTGTCCTCCCCTAGGAGGCTCCAGCAGACGTGAGGCGGGCTGGCGCTAGTGTTAGGTCAGCAGTGTCCCCCAGAGGCCACTGTGTTCCAGCTGCGGGGAGGTGACGGAGCCCTGGGAGATGAGGCCTGGGGGAAGGAAGGTAGGGGTCCTACCGGGGACCTTTCCTGCAGGAGATGTTGCAGTTCACGCAGTTCTCCTGGGATTAACCGACAGACACAGAATTGTTTCACCTCATGCCTTCTCCTGGGCAGGAAAGCCCACCAGAACTCTCCAGGGAGGAGTGGGAGGAGGGATGAGAGGAGTGGCCTTTGCTTCCTAATATGGCCAGGTGTTTGCTGAGTGTAAAGGGTGGAAGCCCAGCGAAGGCCAAGGATGTCTTCTCACCATACAGTGCAGCAGAGCGAGGGACATTTTCAGGGGGAGGGACACTCACAATACAATGACCTCGTCATCATCCCTGTTCATAGAACCAATCAGAAACGTGCCATTTTGAACCAATCAGATGATGCCATTTCAATCCTTCATTTGAATCTGGTTCTGTTCACAGGAACAAAGAAAAGATGCTCTTTTCAATCCTTCATTTGCATGTGGTCACATCCAATCCAAAGAAAGACACCCTTCCTGATCTTTCATTTAACACATACTGGGAAGCCAATGACCTTTTTGATAGGATGGGTTACACAGGCATGATGCCCAGTGAGTGTTTGACAGCAGAAGTTTCCCAATGCCATATTTGCATAAAGGACAAAAGTCCCCTTTCCTTATTTCAGGACACTGTGATCCTTCTCACACTCTCTCTGCAGCGCATGCTTCTTTTCTGTCTTCCATAAATGTACACGTTTGCTGCCTTCTCTGTGCGTCTTGTCCAGTTCTTTGTTTGGGACACCGGGAACCTGGAAAGAAGCCCCAACCATGGTCCATCTGGTCGCCCTCACATTGGTCCTAACTGATCTCCTCAAGGTGCAGTGTGTCCTCTGACAGTGAGGAGCAGGCCTCTCGATCCCCCGGGGCTCCCGGAGCCTGGCTCCACTCTTCCCTGGAGGAGTGGAAACCGAGATCACTCAGCTGAGGGTTTTCTCAGCCTGAAGTCTGGAGGGGAAGGAACTGGGAAAGCTAAGTCAGGGATTGGCTGGGAGTTGAGAAGCAGCGGATTGCAAAGATGCTCTCCTGATCCAGCTCCAGCCAGGCTCCTCTGAGCCTCTTCTCCACTCGGCCTCAACCTTGGCCTGCAAAACCTGCACAATCACACACAAATGATCCCATCTGCCCCTCCCTTCCACACTGAAAGACTGAAACTCTCACATGGTGTCTAAGAGCTGCAGGCCATTTCTCCAGGATGGCTTTAAGAGTGTCTTTCTCCAGGACCTGAAAGTTATTCTTTGGGCATGGGATCATCACAAAGGACGGGGCCTCTGTCCCCAGCCTCTGGGAGGATGGAATCCTAACTCGGACAATCACACACTTATCTTGTCCCTGACTGTGCCCTCCCCTTGTTCTCCTTCTAATTCCCTGGTTCTTGCTTTAAAATACCCAGTCGTCTTTCTGCAGTGCAGTACATGCTGCCTCACTATTGCAATGGTGTATTACTGATTAAAACCTCTCCTTCCCACTGTAACTGGCATCTGGATTGGTTTGTCATCGGCACGGATGTGCCCAAGTGTCAATTTCAGAGCTGCGGACAATGACGGTGAAGCTGGGACTGAGTGAGAGTCTGCAGCTCCGTCAGGTGCTGGTCCCAGGGCGAATGTGGCCTCTGTGTTCTGCCTGCCTTGACCCCATCTCATGCTTCTCTCTCACCCGTGACTGTGACAGCAGCCTTCCACGAAATACGCTTCATAGTGCACGGAGGAACACTTCTTACAGGACAGAAACATTATAGTCATTTGGTGGCGCCTCATCAACCACAAGAAAGAGGAAACCCCCTGTGATGATTCATTTAGTGTGTTAACCCGACTGTGCTATCATACCCAGATATCTGGTCAAACAGCACTCTAGACTCTCTGTAATGTAAGGGTATTTTTACATATGATTATCATTTACCAGAGTAGATTTTCTTCCATAATGTAGATGGTCTCGTTGAATCAGCTGAAGGTTTTAGGAGGTTTAGAATGTGGGCCTCAATCAGATAATACAGTATGATTCAACCTAAAAGGAAATGAGTTCTTCAAATGGAGAGAACCTGAAGGAAAATGACAGAAATTTAAAAAGTTCCATGTTTGCCAGGGGTCGTGGGATGGGTAAGAGCAGAGAGAGTTCCAGAGCAGTGAAAATATTCTATATAATACTACAGTGCTGGACACATGCCACCACACTGTTGTTCGAATCCACAGGATGCCCAACACTGTGGGAACCAGAAGCTGGCTGCTAAAGATACCTGCCAGCAGGCAGCCAGCACAGAGAAGCTGTCTGCCATGTTGGTCTGGCAGATGTGTGCAGGATGGATGGAACTGGTCTATAGGGACAAAGTGCCAAGTATACAGTTGCCTGAGGTTGTGGCCATTCTGCCCACAGACATGGACATTTGCTGGGGACAATGTGAGGACACGGCTAGACGTGGTCCACACGGGAACCTTCCTTCCAGCAGTGTCTCACAGCATACTCTATTGACAAAAGCCCTGCACTGCGCTCCCTGCCAAAGTAGGATTTCACGCCGGTCAACAGAAGGTGAATTTAGAGCTGAGAGGCAAGAAATTGATGACTGACACAATTGTGCAGAGTTCTCATTTTACCCTGTGGTTTCAAAAGAAAGGCTACCGTGAGTGTTTCCCTTTCTCTGACTCTTTCCAGAAGTCCCCCGCTTCAAGGACAGCATACAAGGAACAAATTCTATGCTTGGTCACAACAGACAAGTACAGCTCAGTCCTTGTGGACTCTGGTGCTGGGAAAGGAATTACTTGAAACTGATTTCCCTGGTCCACACTTCGCGTGTTGTGGCTTGTGAATTGGACCACGTAGGGGAAGCCACCATTTAGCAGGGTCACTAGAACAGAGAAAATTGTAATTTTAGATGTATCTACACTGTGTCCAGGGAAAGAGAGGCTATACAGCATTACAGCCAAAGAGCCCAAACTCCCTGCTACAGTGGCTTTATTGTTCATTGCGTGGTGAAACCAGTGCTCTTTTGTTTTATTGTCGGGTTATACTTTTTAAAATTTTGCGGCTCATCCTTCTGGCAAACAATGAGCTCAAAAATTACTGATTTTTTGTGTGTGTGTGTGTGCCAGGGATCGAACTCAGGGAAAAATTACTGAATTTTTTTATCTCAAGAAATGGAATGTTTAACATGAACAATGTGTTATTTATCACCCACCATTGAGTTTATAGTGTTACGCCCTGACTATATAAAAACCAGAAGGCACTAAAATAAAATAAAACACCAACATCCCCTTCCAAAGTTTGCAGTTTTTTGGTTTGGTTTGGTTTTGGTGCTGGGATTGAACTCAGGACCTCATGCCTGTTGAGTCCATGATTTACACTGAAATACACCCCCATACCCAGTTAGTGGTTATTTTAAGAAAACTCTGCCCAAAAACAATAATCTAGCAAGTACAGCTTCAGAAGCTATTTGTACATGTGAACGGAGGAGCTGCGGGTGTAGCACAGTAGTAGAGTACTTGCCTAGCATGCACGAGGCCATGAGTTTCATCCTCTGAAACACATAAATACATTAAAAAAGATCATATATATATATATATATATATATGCACATATATATGAGTTTCTAAAGCAGACTTTCCACTCGATTAAATGTCATTCTAAATTGATTTCTGTTGCTTTCAAAAAGTAAAACAGGGTATAATAGGAGTGATAGCTTAACCAGAAGTAGGAGAGAAGTTTTATATTTTGCTCACATCGCTTTCATCAGACACTTCAAATTAAAAAGCAGTTTAGGTAATCCATCTAATTCACAGCTAGAATCAAAGGTAAGCTTTCAGAAGTCCTCCTTCCCGGAGATACAACATGTACTGTAATATGTTGTGAACAGGTGCTGTTACCACGTAGTTAAAATGTGCACCAAAGAAGATTACTGTATGACAGTTCAAACTTTGATGGAAAATGATCTTGGACTTGACTATGAGGTGCACACAGTTTGGATCACACTTCTCAAACTGCAACAGCCTTCCAATCAAAATAGAATCTAGAGTTGTCAAAATTTACAAATATTCTTTATATCATCGCTACTACAAAATGTCTGTGATGAAGCTGATGATGAGTAAAGAAGAAGGTCAACATGGCGGTGACTGCCTTTCCTTCCTGCTGCCTGTTGGCGATCGGAACGGCAACACTTTTGATGAACAATTTTAAATCAGTGGACCTGTCCTACAACGGTACTGACCTTCTCTGAGTGAGCTCTCTAAGTCTTGGGTGCATTTTGTTCAAAATTGGCTAGAAATACTTGACCAAAACATTCAGAGGGAAGCATCTAACATTTCAGTATTGGAAGCTGTCAGGTACTTGAAATAATTGAAAACAAAAAGGTGAAACACAAAGACATTCAGAGTTCCCTACAAAAACTCAGCAGGAACCAACCAAGCAAAATAATGTGAGTTTAATGGTATATAGGATTTAATTCTGAAATCCTGTTGTTGAATTTTGGGATGTCTTGACTTCTGAGAAGAATCTTTAGATGATGTTTCTGTTTTAATAAGTAAATTTATAATCTATGTTAGAATGCAATAAAATGGAGAAGGCCAAAACTTTGTGGCCCGAAAATTTGGTAAAAACTTCAAAAGAATTATATAAGTAAATGATCTGATAATCTTTCTCTGGTAAGATCATGGGACAAAAAAGCAAGTGCTATAAAAGGAGCAAAAAAACTGAAATCAGGAGGATAGTCAGACTGAAATATTTATACATCTTAATGAAGGCATTAGAACTGGGATGACCCTTCAGTTCTCAGAATTGGATCTGAGCTTATAGGTCCCTCAGCATCTGAAGAGAGTTTTCCCGATTGAACGAACAACCGGAGAGGACAGCAAGACCAGGGACATAATCTTTGGGCCAGTGCAAAATAAAAATTCAAGACCCTCCGCTCAAAGATTATAAAGAACTTGAAGGTAATGACAGAAGAATGTTAAACCAACTGTGGCCTGCTGAGTGGAGCCCTGCACAGGTGCACAGGTCACACGAAGTCAACTGATGATGACAACAACTTCAAATGCATTAACATAAAAGGCATTTTTAAATGTCCCCTAATAAGATCTTAAAAAGACATTGAGAGAAATACCAGTGACATTAGTTAGTAGCAGGTTCAGCTGAGAACGGAGGAAACTATAAGAATGCGCACTGAGAAAAGTGTCTTAGCTCAAGCTGGGACAGCAAAATACCTGCAATGACAGAAAGCATGGTGGGTGTCTGGGGAGGCCTCTCTCTCTGTGTATTGACTGCTACCTTCTTCCCACGCCAGAACTGGAGAGATCCTCTCTATCCCTCTCTCTCGGCCTCCTTCCCTGCCTCTCTTGTCCTCTCCGAAACACCTAAGATAATCAGCTTATTAACAGGAAAGGTTTCCTTTGGTTCAGTTTGGAGGTTTGGGTCCATGACTGGTGTCACACACACCATGGCAGGAGCGTGTGGTGGAAAAGGACTGTTCACCTCACAGCTGCTCCAAGAGGGGAGAAAGGGCAAGAGGCCAACAGTTCCCTCTGAGGGTACAGCCCCCCAGTAACTTCCTCCTGCTGGGCTGCACCCCGCTATGGTTCCACCACCACCCAACAGTGCCACCTGCTGGGGACCGAGCCGTCAATGTGCAGCCTTTGGGGGCACTTCAAATGGTAGCAAGGCCCTGTCCCTGAGTACAGCCATACTTGTGGTTAAGGCTTCAACCTGGGAGTGGAGGGTTGCAAAATTCAGTCTCAGGAAATAATTATCCTGCTTCCTTTTTAACTTTTAAAGAATCACTTTTAAAAACAAAGTTTGTTTTTTTCATACGGCCCGAGAGTCCCCGTCCCAGGGATGCACCAGATGAGAATGTTGAGGCAGGACTGTTAGGGATTTTCTGCTCACACCAGTGACCCTGCACCTCTGTCCCCTCATGGACCAGCTATGCACCGGGCTGTAGCTGCCGGCTGTAGCTCCGAGCGGCTCTCTCTGCAGCTTATCAGGCCCACTGACTGCTCCTCCCAGCCAGAGTCCTTGTTCCAATCCCCTTGCCCTAATTCTTTAAAAAATACCAAGCGCTGTGTGGCAGAGCAGGGAGGATGCCGTGGCTTGGGTGTGGACCGTCCCCAGAGCAGCTTGGTCCCCAGGGTGGTGTCGTTGAGACGCTGGAGCCTGTAAGAGGCTGGCCCCAGGAAGGCTACCAGGTCATGAGTGCACCACCCTCCAGAAGGATTAATGCAGGTCTCACAGGTCCGTGTTAGTTCCCATGAGAACACGTCGTTACAGGGAGCCTGTCACCTCTATTTGTCACTCTGCACTCTTGCTCATGTCCCTGCCCTTGCGACATCACCGTCGCGGCCCTCCTTAGAGCTCAGCAGAGCCAGCACCATGCTCTTGGGCCTCTCAAACTGGAGCCAGACACGCCTCTTGTTTAATATAAAAGACCCAGCCTCAGGCATTCATTACAGCAACAGAAAACTGCCCCAGGATTAGTGGCGAAACCAGCAAGCCCTTGTGCCCATCCTTTCCTGGTCTCACTCTGACTTGCTGTTTTCCCCACACTCCCGGTTCCACCGGGGAAAGAGGCCCAGCAGCACCATGAACTGTGATCAGCATTGGTGAGGTCGGAGGGGCCTGGCTTGTGCTGATGCCAACAGGCAGGGAGGTCTTTGCCCTGGCACGACATGGCCCGCGTGCGTGAACCGGCCCATCCAGCTGTCCCCCTGTTGCTGGATGCTGTGACTGCATTTCCAGCAAAGGACATGAGGGGCTGTGGAAACCTCGCCCACCTTTGTGTGTAACATGTGTCAGGAAACAGAAAGTCACAGGGGTCTAACTCACACGGGTGTCATAAGCCCCTTCCCGTGGATGGCTGGGCCTGCCTCTGAGCCCCAGGACCAGCGTGACACTCGGGGCAAGCGGGCCGTGGGTGCTGGACCCACAGAGCCCAAGGAGAACAGAGCTGCCCTGGGACAGGGCCTGGCCTGTACCATGCTCCGTGGCCCAGGTTCCCGAGGAGAGCAGAGCCGCCCCGGGAAGGGGCCTGGCTTGCACCGTGCACCGTGGCCCAGGTGCCCGAGGAGAGCAGAGCCGCCCCGGGAAGGGGCCTGGCTTGCACCGTGCACCGTGGCCCAGGTGCCCGAGGAGAGCAGAGCCGCCCCGGGAAGGGGCCTGGCTTGCACCGTGCACCGTGGCCCAGGTGCCCGAGGAGAGCAGAGCCGCCCCGGGAAGGGGCCTGG
>PVJO010012759.1:0-54633 GCA_004026905.1 Hystrix cristata | reverse complement strand
TTTTTTTTTGTTTTGCTTTAATAACAAGTAAAACATATCAGAAAATCCTTACAAAACAGCAAAGAAAGCCCTAACTTGTTACATTAGATACCTTCCCATCACCAAGACAAAATATCTGACAACCACAACTAAAAGAAGGAGAAGTTTATTCTGACTCACAGTTTCAGTGGGTTCAGTTCGTGATTATCTAACTGTAAGGCAAAACTGCAGAATGGCAGGCAGAGGAAAGCTCCCATGTCACGGTAGTCAGAAAGCAGAGAGGGAAGGGAGCAGCTGCCTCAACATGAGACTGCCCTGAAATTTCCTCAGACATTAAGTAGTCCACTGCTCTTAATCTCAGGCTCTCTCAAAGTCTCAGGACAGGAGCAAAATGTAGACAAATTTTCTGTCAGAGTATAACACACATGGACAGGAGTCCAACTCCCAGTGGAATCTTTGTTCCCAACTGAAACCTCCTGAGCCTGGTCTTTTCTATTTTTTTTTTTTTTTTTTAGTCAGCATTCTGGTCTTCTGAGCTCTGACCAGAATCTCCCCTCAGTTTACAGCATTCTATCGCTAGTTCTCCAGGCAGCATCTCCAAACTTTTCCAAACTCTTCCTGCAAGTCAGTTCCAAAGACTTCTGAATCATATGGTCAGGTAGCATCAAAGCAATGTCCCCACTCCTGGTATCAAAATCTGTCTTAGTTACTTTCTTTTTGCTGGGACAAAATACCCACCATCCTCAAGTTAAAAGAAGAAAGGTTTACTTTGGTTCACAGTTTGTAGAGGTTTCAGTACATAGTTAGCTAACTCCAAGGCAGGGAAGCATGGCAGAGGAGACTTGCTCATGGAATGTCAGTCAGGAAGCAGAGAAAGAGATCAAGGGGGAGCAGGAAAGAGACAGAACCAGGCTGCATCCCCAGTGGCACACCTTCCCTCATCAGGTTTCCTCTCCCAACATCACATTTAGCTACAAACTCAGAGTGGATTGATTCTCAGACGAGTATCAGAGCCCCATGATCCAATCACCTCCCCAAATCCCCACGTATGAGCTCATGAGGCTTTGGGAGGACATCTAGATACAATAAACTGCCTTGAAATGTCCTCTGCCAAATTAATTACTCTGCCACCCTTAATCTTAGTCTCCCACAAAATCTCAGGACATGGACAAAATGTAGATAATTTCCTGCCAGAGCATAGCACACATGGCTTCTATTCCAATGGCCAAAAGAGTCCTTGTTCCCAACTGAAACCTCCTAAGCCTGGCCTTTACTGGCCATATTCCTATCAGCATTCTCATCTTCTGAACTTGGACCAGTACTGCACAGCAAGCCCTGCTCACAGCAGTCTAGGTCTTCTTTAGCCAGCATCTCCAAACCTCTCCAAACTCCTCCCACAAACCAATTTCAAAGGCTTGTGAAACACATAGGTACAGTAACAGCAACAAGTCCACTTCTTATACCAATTTTCCCTATTAGTCGCTTTCACACTGCTGAAACAAAAATGTTCACCACCCACAACTTAAAGGAGGAGAGGTTTATGCTGGCTCACAATTTCAGAAGTTTTAGTCCATGGCTGCTGGCTTCAAGGCATAAATGGTACGGTGAAAGAGGGCGATGGAAGAAAGTTACCACGGAAGCCAAGAAGCAGAGATAGAAGGGAGGAACCAGGGATAAGAATACACCCTTCCAAGTCACACACCTAAAGACCTGAACCTTCTAATCGGCCCCATCGCTAGGTGGACACTTTATATCTAAATCATAGTATTTGGCTTTCCATACCTTCTGTGTATGTAGATTTCATGGATCATTTGAGAACAGGTTGAGTAATCATGCCCTTCATTCCTAAATCATTTAGGGACTACAGTATTTCCTAATCACAAAGATTTTATACTTCATACTTCAGTAGAATCACCCATCAGGTCTTTACCTGACTCAATACTACTGTATAGTATATATACCATATGAGAGAAAAAGAGGGACAGGGAGAAGGAGAGAGGGGGAGGGGGAAAGGGAGGGAGAAGGTGACAGAGAGAAAGAGAGAGAGGGACAGAGAGAGAAACAGAGACAGAGACACAAAGAGAGAGGGTGGCAGGAACAGACCAAGACAAGACAAAGAGAGACAGACAGAAACAGAGAGAGACAAAGAAACAAAGAGAGAACTGGCTCAAAGTACAATCACAAATTGCTGTAAGCTCTGAGAACTCTTCAGTATTCTTTAACCTACAGCACTTCTGTAGTCTGTCTTTCATCACCTTCACATGCCAGCTGTTATGCAGAATGTTTCTTGATTTGTCTGATGTTAGGTTAATCATGATTTTTCTCATAATTAGATTTCAGCTATGCATTTATTGCATGAATTCCATGGAAAATACGCTGGCACTTCTCAGAGCATTATAGCTAAAGGGGTATGATACTTTTTTCTTTTTCTTTTTTTTTTTTTTTTTTTTTTTTTTTTTTTTTTTTTTTTTTTTTTTTTTTTTTTTTTTTGGTGCCAGAGATCAAACTCAGGGCCTTAGTGCTTGCTAGGCACACACTCTAACCACTCAGCTAAATCCCCAGTCGGGTATACTTTTTGTCCTAGTACCAGTGATGTTAACTTTGATTCAGGTGAAGTTTGTCAGATTTCTTCACCATAATACTATTACTTTGCCCTTTGTAGTTAATAACTAATGTATATTGAGATCATGTAAATAGCCAATGTCTCATCAAACATTCATCATTACTCTTGCAATCCATCAATGATTCTTGCCTGACCCAATTACTGCAATGATGGTGTCCATCCTTCATTTATTAGTTGAAAATCTATTATAAAGAAGCTTTATCCTTCTCTCCCACTTATGTATCAGTGTAACTCACAAAGCCTTATTTTATTAAGTGGGATATATCTGTAATTATCATTTACTTTGATGTTCCACTTGTAATTAAAGAGAGTCATTCAAATTGGATTCTAAGTATTGTTTCTATCCTTCCCTTGGGCACTTTTTTACATTCTGGCACAACACGATCTTCTAGGCTCCACTTGTACTTTCTCTGCACTAGTCTTGGAATCAGTCATTTATTTTTCCAAGGGGGCTACCTAACTTTAAGAGGAGAATGGTATTTAGTGCCCACAATCTGAGCAAACATTGTTACTGGGATATCATTTTTCATAGACCACCTAGGCATATGGTGTGTACGCAAACATCTGGATGCACAAATATACTTATGTGTGTATCTATTTGCAGATGTGTATAAAATGAGTTCACACTGACATCTCAAATTCCAATCCAACCTCATATAGTTTACCATACCCACTTCTTTCTCTATTCATTAATTAATTTCCAATGGTTAACAAAAAAAAACTGGTTCTCATATCTCTTATTTAAGCTAAGTAAAACATTTTTTTCCATATTTAAAAACCACTTTCATATGGTGTGTGTGTATGTGTGTGTACACCTGCACGTGCACATGTTTGAACTGCCTTTTCATGTCCTTTGGCCATTTTTCTTCTGGATGTTGGTCTTTTTCCTTAATTTTGGGGATTTTTATATCTTAAGGATATGAGCCCTTTCTCTGTAAAACTTTCCAAATATTTTTTTTCAGGTTATCATTTGTCTTTTGACTTTGTTGTGCTGTGTTCTGCCACACAAAAGACTTTTTCTATGTAATCACATTTATCAATCATTTCTTTTATTGCATTTGGAGCATGCATCCAGATTATAGATAATTCCATCCAGGTTTTCTCCTGGTAATCATATGGTTTTATTTCTGTCTCCAAAGGTTTATTTCTGTGTGATTCATGTTCATTTTAATTTTCTTCTCATATAAGTGAAGCTCTAATTTTTTTTCTCCAAACAATTTAATTGACCTAGCACCATTAAGTAAAAGCCCTTCTTCACCTTCATTTTGAGATGCCACATGTACTTGAGTCTATTTATTCTACTATGAACTTTTTTTTGTATAGGGCTAGAGATTAAACCCAGGGCCTGGTGCATGCTAGGCAAGCATTCTACCACTGAGCCACGCCCCCAGGTTTTCCATTAGGTATTCTCTATTCTATTCTAGTAGCTGTCTGTAACAGCAAAGGGGTAAATGCTTGCTGTCGCTGTGCAGGGACTTACCGTCCTAGGGCTCAATTTGCAGGGAAGAAGAAAAGATACCACTCACAAAGATCAATTAAGTTATTTAGTAACAATAAAAAAGGAAGAGAAAAGGGAGAAACTCTAGGAAATCATACCACCAATCCATCGTTTCGCACAGAAGTAGTTCAAGCAGAGATCTTAACTTCTGCTAGAGAAGCCACGGGAATGTGGGATGCCAGAAGAAAACAGCAGTCCTGGAGGCACAACCAATAGCTGCCCCCATCGACACACAGAGACATCCAGCGGTCTCAAGGTCACGAAAGACGAAAAGGCCTTGGATTCAATCTCCAGTACCCCCCACTATACACACGAGCACACACGCACCTGCGCACACACACATATACATGTAAGATGCCTATTTGGGGATATTTATTCCAGTTTAGAATGTTACTTTTTTGCTTCGTTGCTAGTTTTCAAACTCATTTTCAGTTTTTTGGGGGTTACTGTTGTTTTTTTCATTCAGGTGAACTTGATATTTCTGAAAGTGATTTTTTACTGGGGATCCCGTCTAAGGACTCACATTTGCCAGGCAAGCACTTTACCACTGAGCTGCATCCCAGCCCCTCTGGAAGTAACTCTACTCTCCCTGTTCTCTCATCTGTGCTATATTCATAGACCCTTTTCCACCTCCATCTCCACAGTTCCTCAAAGATCTTCAGAAAAAGCTCTGCCGAAGATGGTTATTCACTCTTACACTCTCAAGTTATCTGAAAGTTTTGGTTCCATCTGTCTTTGAATAACATATCCGTGAGACTTGTGTGCATTTATTTTTCCTCACTAATCTGAATTGGTTTTTGGAGAACGTGTGGAGAGATTTCAGTTGAAATGGCCGGCCCGGCTGCAGCTACTCAGAGATTCCATCAGTTCATGATTCTGAATGAATGAATACATTCAATGACATCATGACTGTATTTAGAAAGCAAAACTCTTTCAACACGCAATACATACTCAGATTTTTCAAGATCTGATACAAGAATTATAGGAACTGCCATACATCAACTGCAAATCATAAAAATATGGTTTGGTTTGTTACAAATAAAATAATTCTCTCAAAAAGGGCATCCTAAGATTCAAAACATCACTAAGGCTTATTTACTAGGTCACCTTCAGCACTAACATAAACATACTTTTTTTCATCTCGCTCTCATCCTAAATGTAAACTAAAGAGTTTTCTATTTTGGGCCAGCTTTCTGAGATTAAAAAAAAAAAAAAATCACTTGTAGCAACTAAGTAGAGCAAATTTTAAATAAACCTGGACCACTTTCGTCTCGACCCCGTGTGTGCTGAGTTACTGTGTGAGAGCTCGATGCTGTGGTGCTCGGGACTCCACATCATGTTCTGTGGCTACAAGGACCAGCCATACTTATAAACTAACTGGCACACGGCATTTGATCCAGGTTTGCAACAAATCCTCTCTCATACTGCAGACCAGATGGAGAATTTAACTATTTTCTAGTTTCTAGCAGCTGTTTTCCTGTGGTGTTCACAAGACTAGAGTGAAAATCCGTAGTCTGCTTTGGGGCCCTGATGAAGTAAGAGGCTTAGAAATTAGACTTTTCTGTTTCCCCTTCTAAAATATTCTTAAAACATTAACGAACTTGACAATACAACAACTAAGAAACACAGGGAAATCCCATATAACTTTGGCCTTGTATTTATGCAAGAGGTAACTTCATCTCCCCACATAGCCTTCACACAAATGTTTTACTATTTAGTTTGTACACAAATGGAAATTAAGAACAATGAACTGCCCTCCTAATATAAATTGATGCTCAAGAGATGACCATCATAAACAAATAAGAAAATAAACAAAAAAAAATGGCAACTAAACCTTATTGGTTAGAAACACCTACAGATGGTTTGCCTCTTTCTCATATGCACTAAATCAGAGTCTTAAAGAGAAATAGGTGGAGAAGCTCAGTTTAATGTTCTCATTATAGAAGACAAATGGTAAAACAGATGGTGGGAGATAAAGCAATTCCAGCTCTTTTATCATTTTGTTTCTCCCAGAATTAAACATTTAGACCACAAAGATTTTAAAATACATCCATGAAAAAGCAGGAAAGCAGAAAAGGCTTTCCTGGAATTCAAGCCACAGTCAGTCATGGAGATGAGCTGAGTCTGAGCCTTAGTAAAACCACAAAGTGTGAAGACTGATCTTTTAATACAAAATTAACATGTGACCCAAAGCGCTCTGGTGCTTTCTGTTTCACCCGTGGAAATTATGTTTGCAAGTAAGGTTTTTTTTTTTTTTTAAAGGCTGACTGAACTCTCAGCAGGATGGCGATCTTTTATTCACATCACACACTACGCCAATTTTTTAAATGCTCATTTTGATAGTAGGCGCCAAGAGCAGCTGTAGATTAAACAGACCATACTCAATTTCACTGTGAAATTTCACTATGAAATGTAGTCAGAGATCCAGCTGCAGAAAGACATTAACCAGTCTGATGCCAGCTTCAGCTAGAAGACTCTGCAAGGGTGGTGGAAAGGAGCATAGTGAAGGAAGGAAGGAATGAGAGAAGGCAGAAGGGCAAAGACAAACAGTTGATTTAGAGTCCCTTAAATCACTGCTGTGAACGAACCCGGTAACATACTCGTGGGAAGGAGAGAAGTATACTACAAACCCAGCCTTACTAGAATTCCTACACATTACTGCTGAAACATAATTAATGTGCTATTAAATTACTGCTTTCCTTTAAAAGAATATCGAGCATTTACAAAACTGAACGGATTTTAAATAAAACAAAACTTCTTCATGGAAATTTGGTCTTATGGTCTTGAGGACCATAAAAGTCAGACATAATAACAAGAGCAAACTTAAACCCTGGGTCCTGACACGGTCATTTGTCAAGGGCCTCTCCGAAGTGGCTTTAAGCAATAAAGAACAGCATTCCCTCATTTGGGTGTGGTGGTGCACACCAATAACCCCAGCGTTCTGGGAGCCCAGCTTGGGCGACTGACTTAGCAAGACCCTGTCTCGAAATAAAAAAGAGACGGGCATATAGCTCAGTGTGAAGATCCAGGCGCAATCCTCCCTACCAGAGAAGGGGAGGGGCAGGGAAGAGAAGGGACAAGAGGGAGAGGAGAGACGAGAGAAGAAGAGAGAAAGAGAGAAACAGAGACAGAATGAATGAAGAATGCACTCAGAAGACAGAACTGAAGGGCTGAGGATTTAGCTCAGTGGTAGCGTGCTTGCCTAGCAAGTGAAGTACCCTGAGTTTGGGCCCCAGCATCACCCCCACCACCACCAAAAAAAAGATAGAACTGGACAAAAAAGTTCATCTTTCCTTATATTATGATGCCTGATTCTACATTCTGAGAAAAGATAGCAATTCCAAGAGAAGCCAACTATTAAGGCAATCAGAGTGCCATCCCTCCAGAGATCTAGGGGAAAGAAGAGGATACACAGACAGGAAGTAAAGGTTTAATTTTCATTGCTCACTTAGGGACGAGCTAAGGTGAATTACGGAATAGGAATGGCTACCTTCTGGGTCCTGATACTTTTGTTCCCTTCTTTTTAACAAAACAAAATAGTGAGATGCTTGGGTACAGAGCTGAGCACTGAATTTAAAGACAGAACACTTCCCTCTGCCACTCAACCCTTCATCATCATTCACGAAGTTTCCTGCTCTCCTCGCTACATTACTAATGAAGTGACAATCCAGGAAAGGACACGAAACTCATTTTTTTCTGACCTCTAACCAGCAATATCCTAGAGCAGTGAAGGAAACCTTCTAGATCCAAGTGCCCAAACTGCAACCCAAAATCCAAGTACTTACCACAAAGCGTCAACACTACAAGTAAGCTGAATACTGAGGTTTTAGTTTCAAAAAAAACAACTGTTATCCAATGCTTGGCTGCTGGGGCAACTCAGCTCAAGAGCCAACAGAGAGGGATCTGCATGCCCCTGCAGCACGCGTGCCACAGGTTCGCTACCACTGTGCTGGACTCTCAAGTCCAAGCAATCCAACCTATTCTCGCACTCATTACTGAGTTCAAAACAATGCTTGTGTGCACAACTGAAACTGATGTGTCTTTCAATTGATCTAGGCAGCCACTACGCAGCAGCACAGAAGAAAATGTGAAAAGCAAACAGTGTGTTCCATAGTAACATTTTCAAAACTCAGAGCTCACAGAAGGTACATTTCGGATGGGCAGAGCTAAGAGTTCCAAGTGGCAAAGCAGTCACTTCTCTCTCCAGAGAGCCTCTTCATCTCAGCTAGCTACCAATTCTCTTCCCTTAGTTGGCAGCAAAATTGGAGGTGTTCCACCCATTATTCACATAGATGTAATCAAACACTCCAACTTGAATGATTCACTCACATCTAAAAAGCTATTACATCTCAAAAGAAGGACTCTCTCAATGTAAAATTTTAGAAGCATACAAAGCCTTGGAAGCTTGGGGGTTGGAGTTTGGGATGAGTGAGGTGTGTGTGTGTGTGTGTGTTTGTGTGTGTGTGCATGCGCGTGTGTTTTCATCATACCTCTTAAATCATGTCTTGTGGGTAATGACATGATTTTAGTAATCATAAGACCAGCCCTTGACAAGCTGGTTTAACCTGAGACTCTTCGAGGCATTGAAGAGCTTTACCTGGGGAGCAATTTATTTTTTCCTTTGCCCATATCAAATTTGCCTGAATTATAAATTATTTTATTTCCAAAAAGCCTAACACAGTACCTTGAACATACTTGTGTACTTGATTAAAATTCATCATCTTGTATTTAGCCATAAGATTTCCAAATCAATTCAAGAAAGTAATTTTTCCTCTAACTAATGACTGGAAGCATGAGGCATTACGAGGAAACTCTCAGCTTCTACGGCGCTCCCCCAAGTTTTCTGAAAGGATCATTTTCCAAAATGGTACTTGTCTTAGTCACTTTCTTGTCACTGGGACACAGTACCCAGCACCCACAACGTAAAGGAAGGAGGTTCATTCTGGCTCACATTTTCAGAGGTCTCTGTCTGTGCACGGTCACAAAGCTCCAAGGTAGAAATGATACGGTGGGAAAGTGTGGCAGGGAAAAGCTGCTCACATCATGGCAGCCAGGAAGCCGCAAGCAAGGAGAGCGGCCACGGTGGGAGATACAACCTTCCCATTCACGCCTCAGTGACTCTGCTGCACACAGGCCTCACCTCCTAACAGCCAGTCAGCTATGAACGCTGCATCAGGGGATGAACCCACTGATCAATACAGTGTGCTCATGATCCAATCACCCTCCGAGCACATGATTCTTCTGGGGGGACACCTCAGATCTAAACCACTCAGATCTAAACTAGTATTAGGAGCAGCTCAACACTGCTGTTACTGCCGTGGGAATCTGATCTGCTGAAGGCCGCCCATAGAATTTGATGCCCATAGACCGTGAAGTCCAAAGACAGTGCTAACACCACAGTAGAGTCAGTGAGACTTCAGACTTAGAAGGAGCTGCCTTTAAATACCAATCTCATAGACTGTTGTATGATGTTGGTCAAGTTACCCAGCTTTGCTTAAATACCAGTTCTTCTATCTATAAAATACAACTAAGTACTACTCGTTTCTAGGTCCACACTAAGCTTTTCCTTGCTCGCCACAATGTTCATGTTATTAGAATCGGCCAGAGCCATTATGGACTACATCTCATTGAAGCACATACCCAGAAACTTAGAAAAGAAAGCAACATTAGACTGTAGAAAATTCAGCAATTACGAGCTCACTTTTTAATGTACAACATCCAAAGAGCAATGCTTACGAAGGGATATATATGACTGGAAATGATATTCAGAAACTCATGCTTGAGTTTCTCTCAAGGCTCAGGTCTGAATTGTTTGGCTCAGAAAACTACAAACTTCAAGAGGCTTCAAGTCAGTGTCAACTAGAAAAGGTGGTATTTGTGCCAGGACCAAAACGCCGCAGTACATCTGGTCAGGCAGGACAATTCATCTCTACATGGAAGACACAGCCACCTGGCTCTCCAAGGCAAACCCAAGCAGGCCCAGGCGTGTTTTCTTGACCCAGGCTTGCTAATGGGGAGCTGTGGCTTTGAGGCATTCCAGACTCTCAGTCTTCGTACCCATTCCAGCCGCCAAGTGTAGACTTTCCAGAGTCAAGCTGGATGATCCTACAAGAGAGACGAGAGGTCCAGACCCTCATCCAACTCCAAACTGGTGTTTCCCAGATGGAGGTGTCACCTTAATATCACAGCAGTGGTGGGGATCAGTACTAGCTGCTTTGGGGGCCATCCCTTTTCCCTGGACAGAAGAGAGCCAAAGGGATTATATGTGTGCTGGAAGGCAGATCCACCCCCCTCAGTTATGCAATTACAGCACAGAATGCTTTCTGTTTTGAGTAAGAATTTGATCACACAGGCAGGGGATGGAGCTCTTGTAGCATGCACAGCCCTGCACTGCAAAAAAAAAACCCCCAGCAGTGAAAAAAATACAACAAACACACCCTAATCTCTTCACCTTAAATAATAAAGCCATCTAAAGACCTGCCCAAGCTTCTGATATCACATTCTAAGAGTTTCTGAGCCCAAACTGCAAATAATAAAAGCCACACACTATTGCACAGTCATTTCTGAATTGTCTTTGTTTGTCTGAGTAGGGTAATGTCTATGCAGGTTTGCTTGCAACTCATTAGAAATGCTGAGGTGTGCTAAGCTTAGGGTTCCTCGGCAGGAACACAAACCCACTACATGCACAGTATCTTCATGGGCCACCTCAAATCATTCCAGGTCTTGGAGGAGCAACCCGAATTGTGTGAACATGAGGCTCATGCTGTCTCTTGCCCCATGATTAATAAAGCCCTCTGTCTCTGACCCAGGAAACTCCTGTCTTGAAAGCTCCCCAGGACCTGGAGATGGAACAGCACAGGGCATGAACCTCCCAGCAGAGTAAGGATTTTGTGTGACTGTGCCTTTTCTGAACTGTGTACTGTTTTCTAAAACGGTGGTTTGCTCCTAAGAGGACAAAATAAAACCTACCAGGGCATCTGCAAACAAGGAAGAGAGCGATTGAGCAATGGTCTGAGCAGCACAGCCAGAATAAACAGTCACTGTAGTTAGGACTTTGGTTCATTTTTGTTTCCTAATTATTAAGGAGTGTTCTCAAAGCTGGGTGTGGTGACGCATGCCTGTAATGCCACCACTTGGAAGGCTGAGCCAGGAGGATCACCATGGGTTTGAGGTCAGCCTGGACTACATAGTAAGTTCAAGGACAGCCTGAACTAGATAGCAAGACCCTATCTTGAAAAAAAAAAAAAAAAGAGAGAAAGTATTTTCAGGTAGATGTAGAGTTTCTTTGCCTAAAAGATCTGAATGCTAGGAATCGAATTGCTTAACCTAAAATCATCAATTGCCAGAGTATTGTTTAAAACACCAAAACTTCTATGCATGGATTTTTTTAAAACTTCAGAGTATTTTTAAAACCACCAAAAACTTTATTGAAGGGCATTTTGAAATGAGCATTAAAAAAAAAAGTTATTTGTCATTGTTCATTTACTGAAGAATCTGGCTTTAATAAAACAGGAATTGAGTTTCTATCTTTTTACTAACAGCTAACAGGGCCAGAGAATCAAAAGGCACTAGGGTAATTACTTTCCCTAAAAATCAAAAGTAAAAGCACCAGTCTTCAACCTCAGAGCAAAAAATCTGCTTACTATCAAAGGCAGAAGTTCACCCAAAGGTAAATCAGAGTCAACTGCCAGAATTTGTAGGCACTACAAAGAACAAATGCGTAAGTCACTGGCTTTGTTACAGTGTGGTGTTTATAAAACATTTAATGCAGTTTCCTTGCCAATTAGAAGTGAGCACAGGATTTACCTTTCGGTTTTAATATCTTTGCCTGACTCTCATATTAGTAATATGAGCCAACAGGATTACGGAAACCGTTGGATACACACCTCTGCAAAACTATCTCCACTAGAGAATATCTTCAGGGTGAAAGGAAATGGTATTAGGGCCCTGAAACAGGGATTGGTTGGATTTCCTTTAGATATAATTGGTACAATTTGAAATGTATTTGTATCTGCAGTGCCAAAATCTGATTATCTGGCATCGCAGAGATTCTGAGAGCTACCTAATACTCTTTAATAAAGCCCTTTCTGTTATAACTAGCAAAAGAGGACTCAGACAGAACAGTCAGCAGCAGAGTAACTGATGCCAAAGATTTGCAGTCAATAAGCCCACAGGGAAATTGCAATCTTTGGCTGGTTTTCTTCCTCAGTTGAGTCTGAGGGCAATGAAGGTCCTGTTACCGTTACGCGACTGGCTGTTCATCGTACGTGGGGCAAATGTTACTTGCGTGACCACTTGTAGGAACATGAAACGAAGCACCTACTGTTGGCAAGACCGAATCACCTTTGCATCTACTCAGGAAAGCTTCAAGGAAGGAAATATTCAAGCTCAGTATTTGAATTCTTGGCACAAGGCACAATCACAGAATAAAGGGCTGTTCTGACCAGCCTTTAAAAGGTCTCCTGTATCTTGCAGTTGCTCTGCCATGATCACAGGAAGTCAGACACAGTACATGGTCTAGTTTCGCTCAACTAGTGTCCAGGCCGACTTCACAGCTCTCTGTTCAGCACAAGTTAGGGCACTGATGGAGAAAAAGTGGGGAGTTGATTGGTACCACCAAACATTTAAAACCAGCAGGCCTCCCTCACCAGATCGAATAGTTCCCTCTTCCATCAAGTCTGTTCCTGACTTCACGCAAGAGCCTTCCTCCTGCAACCTCCTAAGTGCTGGGAATCTGGCCCGGAGCTCTGTGCATGCTGGGCTACACTAAGCACTGAGTACACCAGCAGCCCCATGCCAAAGCCTTGCTGTAAGCGCCACACCTAAGGTAGCTGCTTCTCACACAGGGCCAGCTCTCCACGGCCCACTCCTCCTGCTTCTGTATCCCTTAGAGACACAGCCCAGCAAGTCCTCTGGCGTAGGTTACACAAACCGCGGAACAGACAACAAGAAAGAAATTACAGGAATCGGCTAACTTATTTCACCGGAAACTTGGAAAATACATGCAAAAGTAGTATAATTTTAGGTTGACTAAAACTTACTAAGTGAAAGCACATCTCAAAAATTCTGGATCCAATGTACCAGTTCTAGGTAACCCGAGTTGCTTCAAAGTGTTTTCTCAGTTGTTTAATTAACTCAAATCTGGACTCTGATGACCTATGCTAAATGAGGCTGAGATACCAGACAGTATAACGTGGTGGAAAAAATACGCAACGATCTAGGAAGCAAAAATAACAAACTCAAATTACCATACATGATTTACCTACCTGTTCTCGACTATGTCTCCCAAGAAGGTCCACAGTCTTCACCAAGGCATGGAGAAAGATGTAAATACTGAGGGAAGTACCAGTCCCCGTGAAAAGCAGCACCACAGCTTGGAAGAACATAAACATTCACTCTTATTGCAATCTGTATTTGCTGACATATATTGTAGTCTCATACATATGGACTTAGTCTGTTACATAGGAAAGCACCTCACAGTTATTGGTTAATATTTTTAATCTTCTCAAATTACTTCACTGTACCAATTCTTCCATCAGAATGAAACATACCCATGGGCTCTAATTCTTAACGTTGTGTACTTGGAAATCAGTGTTTGGTTCAGACCAAAGAAACTGAGTCACAAAAACAGATCACAAAATTCTGTATGTTCTTGATAAATACAGTCTGCTACTAATGTTTTCTTATTATTCTAGAAGGGCAATTTGTAATGTGGATTGCACAATTCAGGAAGTAAATCAAATACCAGAGACAGAAAAGAAGAAAAAACCAGAAATACTACTAATATCTTTTACCTCATTCTTTTGGAATTTTCATTTTTGTGGGTAGCACTAATAATATACAAGTACAATGTATAGTAATCTAAAAAGTTAGAAATAGTGCTTTCCTAAGTCCTAAGCTTTTGCTTCTTTATTCATAAAATGAAGGTATTGTACCAGTAATAACCCATTTATAGGGTTAAAAGAATTTTAAATATGGACAAAGAATCATTGCATTCATTGGGCAGCAAATATTCTTCAAATCTGAAGTCACAATTTTCTTGATTAGTAACAGTGAACAACATTTTCTACCAAGAGTACCTCTGAGAATAGCGAAAGCAAAGCAGTCATGTTTCTCTAACCCACAAGTCAGAGAAGGGCTTGCCAAACTCTGGAGCATACACTTTAGGGGGTTTGTAAGCAAGAGAATGAGCGTCTTAGAGACAAACAAAATCACATGACTGAAAGGTCCAAGACTGAGTAACTAAGAAATGATAGTTACACCTTGACCCCTCATCTTCTCATTCCCAAATCTGTTGCTGGGGTTGCTGCTGCTGTTGTTATTGTTGCTGCTTCTGCTGCTGCTGTTGTTAATGTTTGTTATAACTGCATCTTTCTGGATTTGGAAACTTGTGTTTTAGTTCCACTTTCACCATTTTCTGGATGAGTGACCTTGAAAGATCCTTTTAATTTTCTCTTTGATCCTCGGTTTCCTCACTTACAAAGAGGAGGTAGTAATCCCTGCCACGCCTACCTTAAAAGGTTTTGAAGATACATAAGAAACGGTAAATTCTTATAGTCTATTTGGGCTGCTATAACAAAATACCCTGAACTGAGTAACTTACAACCAACATAAATTTCTCTCTTGGGCTGGGGACATGGCTCAATGATAGAGTGCTTGCCAAATATGTGCAAGGCTCTGTGTGTGGTGCCCAGCACAAAGAAGAGAAGAAATTTCTCAGTCACAGTTCTGACAGCTGAGAAGTCAGTCCCAGATTAAGGCACCAGCAGATGGAGTGACAGGTGAGGGCCAGCTGCTGGTTCACAGATGATCCTTCTACCTGTCTCCCCACATAGTGGTCAAGTAGGAGCCTCTCCTGGACCTCTTTTACAAAGACACAAATCTCACCAAAACCTAACCAGTTCTCAAAGTTCCCACCTCCTGATACTATCATCACAGGGATTAGATTTCAAGCATAGGAGTGGATGGAGGGCTACAGCATTAGGGTCACAACACAGGTTGTGTCTAAGCATCCGCTAAGTTGGGCAGTGTCTTTATGCATGTACATTAAGAGATGCTGCTTTGGGGCAAGACAGACCCATAAAGTCCTGGATATTTCCCATACATGCATGGAAACCACCAGACCCCCAACGCTAACCCAAGCAAAGAATTTAAGAAGTGTGCCAAGGAAAAGGAGAGTGTCACGGTCCATCTGGAGTTATGGACAGCAAATTATTGTATGCCTCCAAACCAGGGGCAAAACAGGGACATATATGCTCAGTTGTGATATTCTTGGAGACGTGATTATACTCAATTTAAAAGGAAAATTGATATTCCCTTTCCAAAATGGTCATCTTCTGGATAGAAATACAGACCCAGGTTGCTTCTTTCTAGCCAAACTCAGAAACCAGTTAATTCTTTCTTGTGGGAAGTCGGCATAACAAGAAAATATTTAGAGTTATTATTTTCCTTAGAATCACTTAATTCCAGAATACAGAGACAGGTGGTATCTTTACTTTAATTGCCATATAGGGAATATTTAATATTTCAAATTCTCCCTTGCCATGTTGGAAAATAATGGTTTGCTACTCAGAAGAGCAGGAAAATAGAACCAATAATGCTGACAGTCAGAAAAAAAAGAAAAATTTTATCCATATCTCCTCTCTCCTTCGCTTTCTATTGCTCATCTAGATTGGTCTCTAAGGTTTAATAGCCAAGGAATTAATTAGAAATGTCTGCACTGGTAGAAAAGTTGCTGGTATTGCTGTGGTTAGTGATTTGTTTTTTTTTAAACACAAGTTTTAAAAGCAAAATTATCACCAGGTAGTTAAATGCCCTCTCAATAGATCTTTTTTCATTGTTCTTATAAATTACCTGAAATTTCTGAGAGCTTGGGCCACTTTTTCATTATGTTGAGTAGGTGAATAATACAAGGGTGCTCTTAGTAGTTCTAGAAGTCCTGCCAAGTCATTCCACCCAACCCTGAGACCACACACTAAGACAGACATTAAAATTTGTTGGTTTCAAGACAAAGATGAATGATACATAAGCCGAGGAAAATAAAATGAGGAGACCTGGTTCAGGACAGTTCTCTGTCTAAAACGCTTTCTGAGTGAAATCACCAGAAAAGTGTTTAATGCTCCTCAGACAGTGACCTGGCCTTTCTCAAGAGAAGAAAATCATTCCAGACTGACAGCTATAGGGAGAAGCACATGCAGGCTGAGAAATCAATGACCATAAAGAAAAAGTCACAGCCAACAGACACAGTGACACAAGAAAGCAATCGAATTCAAACTTTAATGAAGTCTTTCCCAAAAAAGCCCACCCATCATTAGACTCAGCATCTTCAGAATCAATATGACTGACGCAAATTAGGCATCTGATAAAAATGGAGGGACTAGAATGAAGTTTAGCCAGTTTGACGGATTATCTAAAGGTTATTTTTCTCTAGCAACTTAATTTTCAATTCTTGTCTTGAAGGCTACAGAAAGCTGTCATATTCCTAAAGACAAACATGAAGGACAAGCACAGACTGTAACTGGCAAAGCCCGATGAGAAGGGCATCAACTTACACGCCTTTGGCTGACCCACAGCAGGGTAACGCGAGCATCTAAAATTTAAATTTGACAGGGGGTACAGCTCAGTGGTAAAACGCTTGCCTAGCATGTCTGAGACCCTGGATTTGATTCCTATGATCACAAAAGCAATGAACAAAAGAAAAGAAAATGCCAGTGGTGTTAAAATATCCCAGACATATAGATGTGCCTGAAAAAAACAGTCTTACCAGACCTCTAGTTACTGAAACACACAAACCTGGAAAAAATGTAAAGTAACAAATTATATGCTTCATTTATTTGCTTACCATCAACAAATAAAGCAGAGAATGAGATAGTTAAATGCCCACAACATTTTTTATGGTAAGTCAGAATGAAATTACACAGTAATTTGTGTTTGCGTTTTCTTTTTCAAAACAAGCTCACACCCCATTTCCAAAGTGCATTTTTCTGTCACATGTGTGCTACTAATAACTCTGAGTGTGCATCTAGATGATAAACTATTATCTTCTCCCTTCTTCATATCCAGCACTATCCATTCAAGACATTACAAAAAATACATGAGGGAAGACAGAACTCCAAACCAGCACTATCCTAAGAGGAAAGTGCATAGGATAAGTGAAACCAGGATAACACTTCTCACTTGAACAGTCCTGGGGAGAGTTTTTACTCATAACAAAGTATATCCAGTGAACTGGCTATGGTGGTGCACATCTGTAATCCCAACACTCTGGGAGCTGAGGCAGGAGTTCAAGTTCAGCGGGGGCAATTTGGCAAGACCCTGTTTCAAAATAAAAATAAAAATGGCTGGGGATGTAGCTCAGTGTGAAGGTCCTGGCCTTAATACCCAATACCACAAAAAGATGAAGAAGGAGGATGAAGAGGAGGAGGGAAAGGAAAAGGAGAACGATGACGAGGAGGGGAGGGAAGGGAGGAGGGGGAGGAAGAAAAGAAAGGAGAAGGAAAGAAAGAAAATTTTTAAAAAATTAAAAAAGGATATGGGAAGAAAAAATGTATCCAGTCTCATTTGGCAAATTTACCCTGTTTCTAAGATCAACCACTGAAACCTGGTGTGGTGGTGCATGCTTGTAATCCCAGCACTCGGGAGGCCGACGCAGAAGGATCACTGTGAGTTCAAGGCCAGCCTGGGCTACATAGCTCGTGCAAGCCCAGCTTGAACTGCATAGTGAGACCCTGTCTCAAAAAAAAAAAAAAAAAAAAAACCATTGAAATCTTATATTTCTGGATTTTTGATCTCTCTTCCATCCCTCCACCCAGACCTACTTTGCTAACCTTCCTTCCCTGTCCCCGCTCCACCACATTCTCGCCACACATAGTCTTGAATAACCAATTATTACCATGTGGTTTAGTGTATAAGATTGTAATTTTTTTTTTTTTTTTTGAGACAGGGTTTGCTGTGTAGTTCAGGCTGACTTTGAACTCACTACATAGCCCGGGCTGGCCTCAACCTCGCGGCAATCCTCCTGCCTCTGCCTCCCGAGTGCTGGGATTACAGGCGTGCACCACCACGCCCAACAGTAAGGTAATAATTAATTCTGCCCAATAAACATAAAGAAACTTGAGGCTAGAACATGAAGAGCAGGAGGCAGCAGGAGGCGCCCGTGTTGAGGCCCCTCAGGGCTTCAAGGCGTGACCGTAGCTCTGCGCTCCGGCCTCCTGCGGGTCGGGGCGGCCGCGGGGGCCACGGGACTGGGGCCCGCAGGCGCCGGGAGCGTGCTGGGGTCTGCGCGGGTCGATCCGTGTGATCTTCGTGTCGTGCCTCAGTTGGTCACCGTCGTTCGTGTTTTCGGGACGGCGGAAACAGAGGATGGAGGTCAGGCAGCCAGCTCCAGAACACGGCGAGAAATCGGGGAGCTGAAATCCAGAACCCGCCCGCTTAGCTGGCCGTCTAGCACCCGCCGAGGGCGCGAACCAAAACCGCGCAATGGCAAACCGGCTCTTCCAACTCCCTTACCGCTTTCACACTCCTTCTTCCCGGCAAACCTCGGTCCCCTCCAGCTGGGTCTCCGCATGTTGCGAAGACGCACACAGAGCAGACGGACGCAACCGGCCTTCCGCGAACAGTCGGCAAGACCGCACCGAGCACCAGCCAGCTGGCTGCCCGCTCGACCGCCGCCGCAGGCCTCACTTCCGGTGGCTCGCGCGCTGTGGACGCGGGTTTCCTGCACACAACTTCCGGTCGTCGGGTTGTTCCCTTCCGGGAGCGCGCGCCCTGGATCTCGGTGTGCAGCTTCTGGGGCCTCCTCTTGACCCCACCCTCCCCGCCTGTGGAGGTGACGACTGCCCTGACTGTGGCCCACTCTTCCTTTTTTCTTTAATTATAGTTCTTACCACTTATATATGGACCCCCAGATTCAGTATTTCTCCATCTTGCCCACTAGTTTTATATATTCTTTTGTGACTTACTTTGCCCGTTCAGGATCTTGGAAATCCACCCGTGCTGGTGGACACAGAAGTAGTTCGCTCATTTTTACTGTGCTCTCGAAGTACATTATTTGGCAATTCCACAAAGCATCCATTCTTCCATTTATGAGATTAATCTAAATTTTTTTGTTCTCTCAATCTCGCTCTCTCTGTGGGGGGGCGAGGGGGGTGTGGGTTTGGTTTGGTTTGCACGAGGATTGAATCCAGAGGCTTCATTTTGACCTGCACCCCCAGCCCTTTTTTATTCTTTAAGTCAGTGTCTCACCAATTCGCTAAGTTGCCCAGGCCGGGGTTGAACCTGTGATCCTCCTGTCTCAGTTTCCCAGAATTCTGAAATTACAGGCGTGAGCCACCACACCAGCTATCTCTGGTGTCTTTTATTTGTTTTTACTGCTGCAAGCAAAGCTGCTCTAAATACACTTGACCATGCTTATAATATCCGTGTGCAGGGGTAACTTCATCATTGTTTTGTTTTCTAACTGGAATTTTCTGGGAGAATAACTTTAGGCACTTTTATATTTTCTTCATTTGAGTATAAGCTCAGTCCAGCCATGATTTTCTTCTTGCATCCTTTTTTCATCCGAAAGGGGGTGAGGTATCCAGGTGACCCAACTAGAAGCGATCATTTCGTGTGGCAAGAAGGTTCCAGGGCCACTGTCATATTCTGCCTTCCACTCGCATCCTATGGGATGTTTCTTATCTTCCTTTTGAATGTTTGTTATGGCTTTCTTTTTGGTTTTGACAGTTGTCTTTGGTGGCAGCCTCAGAGATGTTATAGTTACCTCCCTGCCTTTTTTGTACCTCTCATGAGAAAAGAGCTTACAGATGCCTCCCTACTGTTGTGTGGCCTTCGAACAACTGGACCGCACCTCAGGCTGCCTCTCCCTTTCTCACACTGGCAAGGGGATTTTCCCACAAGTCTTTGCGCCTCTGCTGCTCCATCGCAGCAGGTCAAAACCCCCCTGGCTGCATGGAACACTGGGAAAATAAATGACAGAATGACCAACAAAGTCTGAAGGTTCAGTGACATTTCAGTCTATCTTGATGGTCTGAGTTAATCAGCTTCATTCCTGGGAGAGGTCAGGAAGCACAGAGAAGACCGTCTCCTTTTGTGGAATAAACCAGTGAGATAAACCAGTTTCAGTACCTCAGAGAAACACTGTCCAATATGGTAGCCCCTAGACACATGCGGAGATTTAAATTTAAATTGTAAATAATTAAAACTAAATAAAATTCACAATGCAGTTCCTCAGTTACACTGGCTACATTCCAAGAACTCAGTGATCCTGTGTGTTAGTGGCTTCCCTGTAGGACAACATAGACCCAGAACATTCCCAGCATCACAGAACTTGCTGCCGCTAGGTAGCACTATCTAAGAGAATGTTTGCCTAAGACAGAACAAGGCTGGTACGCTAAGGAAAAACAAGATGGCCCCAGACAGAGTCACTGGACTGCAGATACTGGCATCAGAATTCGTAACTAGAGTAACTGGGTTTCATTTCACAGCCAGAACTAAAGACCAGAGAGGCTCATGCCCTGGGCAGAGGGCCGGTTCTGAGAGACCACAGATCTCGCTCCTTCACTGGAGGGAGGACTGAGGTCCAAGTTACTGGGTATAACTCACGTACAACTCATTATTAGGCTACTCCGAGCTATGAAAGAGTGAGACTATCCTTATTTTTCACCCTAACTGCTTCCCAAAACGGTCGATAGCTGTTACTAAATGAAAGAAGGAAATTCTAGAATATAGGCTTTAGTGGTACAGCATAGGCCTATTTCACAAAGTCTCAGGGATATCCAGCTAAAACTATCATCTCTTATGTTTTAAATGTTTATAATCATTTTGTCTGTCATTGTCTGCACTTTGATATAAACATTTATCAGTCATTATACATCAATACATATTAAACACAATTCTTAAATCCCTATTCCCCCTAATCCTTAAATCCCTATTAAATCCCTAGTCCTCTATGTTGCTTCTTCCTAAATACATTTATTTAAAAAAAAAAAAAAAAAAAAGCAAGCAAGAAACTCTTTGTGTCATTCTTGGTTACTCAGTTCAGACTTACACTCTCTCCTCAATCTGAGCCTCCTGGCCCTCTGAGGTCCTCCTGGGCACCCGGGGAGCCAAGGATATGGAATGAGCTGGGGGAAGTACTGGAGGGAGACTGAAGAGGTAGAGGGCAGGAGCACCCACAGGATTTCTCCTCTGCCTCAGCTGCCTTACCAGCATCCCCAAGAATGATGCTGTGTTGGTGGCACCAGCTCTTACCACTCAGGCCTGCTGCAGCTTCATCCCCATGGAGTGGTCTCACCTCTGGGCCCCAGTAACACTAACGCATCCCTGTGTAACTCCCACCTAGGAGTGACGTTAACTTCCTGCCATTGCCACCATCTGAGTTGGCATCCATCCTCTTGTGTGACTTCCCAGCAATTCCATCACCTGTGTGACCAACAGTTGACGAACGTCCTCTATTCTAACCATTCAGAGGGGTGTCTGGCCCAGCTCTACAAACCCGTCTTGAGTCATGAGGAAAAGCTGCCAAGTGCTTTCCTAGCTTTTGCAATGTGCTCCCCAGACCCTTCCCCAAGAATTTATCAGTTTGTTTGAGCTGGCCAAGTTCACAAAGTCAAATCTTTCCCCTCAACTTCATGAGTATCGGTAGGCATATGCTGTGTTCTGCTGTGATTCACAAACAAAATTGCCATCTTCAAATACGAGATCCACAGAAACCCACTGCCACCAGGCTGCCATGTTTACTGGTCCAGAATGGGCCTGGTATGGTGGTCCTGCAGTGTAAGAGGCGACTCCAATCCCCAACAGGTCCGCAAGGATGCCTTTTTCTGACTAGTCTGCAGGAGGGCCACATTCGGCACTTTCTCTCAAAAGACGTTTCTCTTCCTAATGTCCACAAAGGTAACTTTGTGCCTGAGGTGCTTCTGTGTGTTCTACTTTCCTGTCCAGATACACACAGTATGATAGATCTGCAATCATCTAATTGTGAACTTCTGGCCAGTAGTAATGTAGGTCTAGGGATCTTCCCTTAAGAGGGCCCCTCAATCTTCTACAAGCCCATAGCGTCCTCGCCATTATAGATCACTGTGTATTTTAATCTACAGGTTTGTCTGCAGCACAGACTGTGAACTCCCCAAGCACTGTGTCTCTTTCAGTCCTTTTAGATCTGCAGAACATAACAAAATACCTGGCACATAGTAGGTGCCCAATATATGTCCACCACATGAAGACTGAAAGGTGTTTTATAGTTTATAAAGTACTTCTCCCTGTATTGTGAGTTTATACTCAAAGCGACCTTGTGAAATAACCCAGGGGGTTTTGCATACACTTAATGAAGTCAAAGCCACATTCATGGTGAATGAGGTGATGTGAAGGCCTTAAACTTAGGCCTCCATTTCCCTAGACCAAACTCTTGTCGTGGCTCTCCAGGGACTCCTCTTGGCCTTTATTTATACTATTTTCTGCAAAAGTTTAAGGAATTAGAAAATAATCGCCCCCTCTGGGTAGATAAATTAGAAACAACTTTTTCCTCTGGGAAAACAAATTAGAGACAGACCATCCTTCCTGGCTAAGTCACCCCACCAGGTGGGTCCCAGCAAAACAGGTCTTACCCAGGCACACGTGTGTGTGTGTGTGTGTGTGCGTGTGTGTGTGAAGCTCCTGCTACAGTGCAACTGTAGCTGATCTGTAAACTGAGCTCATGGATTCCTTCTGATTTCATTTTAAGAGCTTTCCTTTACGAATCCTAATACATATTTACAGTAAAACGCTTTTCCTAGTTTTGTGTTTTATTTTTAAATAATATATCCACAGTCTACTGATTCTAATACATATTTATAGTAAAATTCTTTTCCTGGTTGTTTCTTACCTTTTCAATAATATATCTAAACTCAAAGCATCATTAAGTAAGCTTTTGATGGCACTATTTTAGCCGTATCACCGAAAAACAGCTATTTTATGGTGGCTATTTTCTGATTCTTCCTGTCACATCATCTCCGAATGCGTCACTTTCGAATAGATTCGCAGTCTCTTTCCCAGAAACCTTACATCTTGCTTGAGATGCAAAGTTCCCAGCTCAGGAAATGAGGCTTTTTTTCTGCGTTTCATTTTGTGTGGTTTTGAACAGTTCACCTATAACTATTCCTAAGAGAGTGAAATGCAAGGCAATTATCTTCTATTCGGTGTCAGTTTCCACGATTATCTTCCTTAATGTTTAACTGTCTTTTCAAGTCCAGGACATAGCAGACGCGTCCACGTAGCAAGCAAACCTCCTTCACAGTCCACACTGCAGGCTTCCAGCCAGGTCGGCTCTGTAGATGTCAGAAAGTGACACTCCAGGCTCAGGAGTTGAATTTTTTTTTTCTTTAAGGTGCAGGGGTCCAGGCTTAGGAAAATGGTGTCGCCTCTCTTGTAATAAATACACACATGCACAAAGCAACTCTCCCAATTTTTTGTGATTTTCTTTGGTCTTCTCTTGAACTTCAAAAGGGAACCATAACTTCTTTCCCTGTTTTACATTTTCTCTTCTCCTTTACAATATCAACTGTGTTCTTTCTTTTCTTTACATCTTTATAGGGGATGGTTATAGGCACTTCTGGAATTTATAAAAATAATTTCCTTTGCATCAATGCAAAAACTCTGTTGCTTGCCAACTCATTAGAAACAAAAGTTATGATTTTAATTTTATTTTTCTCTCTTCTCTTTCCAATCTTTACCTCATGTTCCTTTTATCTCACCTTTGCAATTTCTAAGTGTCAAGACCAATCACTTCCCTGTGCTCCGCAGCACCCTCCCGCTAACCTTTACACAAAACAGGAATTCAATAATTTCAAACATCTTATGGCATACTCAGCCCTCTCTTGCTACAGGCTGTCAGTCACTGGCACCTGCTGAACAATGCTTTCCCTTCTCCATTTAGACTGGTCCTGAAGAATTACACAATACTAACACCTTTATCTCTTCGAGGACACAACTTTCACATGATCCAATCAGATCTGTTTGGTTTTGTTTTGTGCTCTTTTGTGATATTGAGGATTGAACCCAGAGCCTTCTCTCTGAGCCACATTCCCGGTCCTTTTTAATATACATATTTTTTTAAAATTTTGAGAGGAGGTCTAGGTAGGTCACTAAGTTGCCCAGGCTGGGTTTAAACTTGCAATCCTCCTGCCTCAGCCTCTGAAGAGTTCTAGAATTACAGGTGTGTGCTCAGCAGATCTGTATAATTCAAAAAATTACCTGGTAATCAACGTAAGGATAAAATAGCAGTTGAGAGACCAACCAGAATGTAACAATAGTGGTCAAGAGAAAATGTCACTGTGGGCCAGCTGAGGCAATAGCAGAGGGAAGAGAAGAGAATAGAAGAGAGAAGATGGAACTAAAACACCCTAAGTCAGTGATGGCGAACCTTTTAGAGATTGCAATGATAACCAACAGCCGGCTGTGGCGTGCATGCCACAGGCTCACCACCCCTGCCTCAGCAGTAGGCGTGGAAATCAGTGACCGAGATGTCTGGATTGAGGAAGAACACACTGTACAGAACAGAGTGACTTCCACGTGGGCCTCTGGTGGCTGGACAGTGTTGTCCTTTACAGAGATAAGACAACTCAGGAATGAGACAAGTATGGGTGAAAACAGGATTCATTCAGCTCAGTAAAAAGTTTTCATCTAAAAAACAGCACCCAGCTCCTGGTTTCCTAATGCAATTCGAAGTTAGCATGAAGGATTCTGAGGGTGCGGCAAGATGTAGGGAAATGGATTTGTTCGTCTTCCGTGTTTGCCTGGGACACTCCCATGAGGCAACCGAAAAGTGACAAGGCCAGAAATACAAGCCTGGAGGCCCCAGCTAGGGCTCAGTGGGACAACACAAGCCCAGCACATGTGAAGCCTCCGGTTCGATCCCCAACATTGCAAAGTAAAAGTCTAGAACGCTGAAGAAAGATCTTGCATAGAAATACAGGTTTATGTACATTAGAGAGATCTTTTGTGCCCTTCTTTCTACTGTTGGTCAACTCCACATTCACAGTTCTTTTAGGCCAGGACAAGAACCCTGCAACCATGCTTTCCAGGCTCCTTTGATAGCTAGCTTCCTGCTAAGTTTAATGTCACAGAGAACGCAGAAGGCAGGTGAGGAGACGCACAACCCTCTTCTTCCTTCTTCCCTTTTGCCTAGCGTTCTTTTCAGGGGCTCCTGCTTGGGTGTTTCTGGCCCCCATGAGCAGCCTCATCTCAGGTCTCAGGGGTGCCAGCAACAAACAGTCACAACGACGCATGCTACAGCGAGGCCTTGCATTTAATTTTTTAAAAATCACAAACTACAAGAGCGTGGGGGCACTGCTTAGCCTAAAGTGTTTGCCTACTATGTGTAAGGTCCTGGGTTTGTTTCCCAGCACTGCAGCAAAAAACAACATACAGAAGGGAACTGTCGTGCGGCTCCCACTTTCCATTTCTACTTCATTCTCCAGGCTCAATCCCCTTTGGTGTTTTTATTTTTCAACTAATTATATATTTTTTTCTTCTGGTAGCTTTTGGTTTTGGTTTCGATTTTTATTTTGGTTGGAGACTATTGCCAAGACTGGCCTGGAGCTCCTGGGCTCAAGCGATCCTCCTGCCTCTGCCTCCTGAGTAGCTGGGACTACAGGCTGGGTGTTGAGTGCAGTCTGCGGGTAGTTTTTACTTGAAATACCCGGGTTGAAATTTCTCTGCTCCTTTCAAGTCTCTTCTCTCTTACGTTCTTAAATTTATCTTCTGGCCCACCCAAGAGACTCCTATGCACCCTTCCTCTCAGAGACCCTCTGCAGCGAGGCCTCTTTGCTCTCTGAGTCCTGCACCACCTCAGCTCCGCAGCCTAGCGTCAGCCCTGAGCACACCTAGAAAGCCCGCTCCACACAGCGCCGGCCTCTCACGAGCACTTTATACCTGCTACTCATAAGGAAGTTTCTCCCTACTCTACCCAAGTAAGTAAAATACAGAGTAATAGAATCAGTAAGAGGCCTCCGTCCTTTCAGTGCTCAAGGGGGAAAATCCCCAGGAAAGAAAGGCTAACTCTTTAGGCAGTCAAGAACAACTTCCCAGAAGGAAGAAATAGCTTGGTAAGTGGAGAAGCTTTTCACATGGGCGGAGAGGCCTGGGGATGCTAAAATCAGTGTCTTACAGGAGACTGTTCCGGGATATAAAGTTCAAGAGGAGAGGATGTGACACATGAGTCTTAATAAATTAGTAAGAGTCAGACGCTCCTTGTACACAGGCTAAGCAACTGGACTGCAGCCCGGAATCCAGTAGTTGAAATTTTAAATGCCTGTAAATACCAACCAGATTGTACAAATGAGGAAAATGAGATCACATAAATGAGAAAGATAGGAGCAGGGGTACCGTGGGAAAGCATGCCCTTCCAAATGGAACGATTTACTTTTTTTTTTTTTTTAATTTTTTGAGACAGAGTCTTGCTATGTAGGTCAGGCTGGCCTTGAGCTCACTATGTAGCCCAGGATGGCCTCAAACTTGTGGAGATCCTCCTGCCTCTGCCTCCAAATGCTGGGATTATAGGCGTGCACCACCACGCCGCCCAGGAGAACAATTTATTCTTAGGCAAAAGTGTAAGTCTACTGTTCCTAGAGCTTCGAGTTTTGGTTTGTTTTTTCTTAACAGCAGCTGAGTATACTCAGGTTTTTCTGTCAAATTCTACAATTTTTAAATGCTAGCAACGAGGCTCACAGTGTACAGCGACAATATGGATGTATATGTACATATTTAAAAGCTGGTCTCAGCCATCAGATCACAAGGTTTTTACCTCTCCCTGAAACAACAGAGAGCAAACATTATAACATCTTAAGACAGAGCGGAGCCTCGGTCAGAACTGCAACTGGAAAGCTCTCTCTGGGGGCAGGATGTGGGCTGGACTGAGTGGGAAAGGGGGAGACCGATAAGCTGGAGGGCTCGTGCAATCAGTCATTGGTAGTAAATGTGCTCAGAGTCCAAACCAACGGACAATCAACCATTATTTTTCAGTGCAAAGTTCTCGAACATTTCTCACCAGAATTTGATCCCAAAGGACCACTATGAACGTCCGTCCTTACGTCTTGGCTGCTACATACTTTCAGAAATAGAATAAATTTATCTCTTCAGTACATTCCTTTTCTTCTTCTCTCTCCTTAACGCATTTGTCAGTAGTAATCAAAGGGAAGATTGTACAACCGGGTTCGGAAAGGCAGCCTGTTGGACCGCTGTCCTCCACTTCCGTGTTGTGTAAGTCGGAGAGGTTATCAGAGATATTCTCTGCAAATGGCTCCCACATGCCCACATCCCTGGAAAATAAACAGCGCAGGCCATGAAAACAGAATGCTTTCAGGACAGCATTCCAACCAGGAAAATTACCTACACATGAGCCTTATGTACACAGTCTTAAATCTATTAAATTAATTTTTGAAAAGGAGAAAATGAGGGAAGAAAAGTGTGGTCATTTCTGTAACGCCTACTACTCCATTCCTCTAGATAGACACAGTCGTGCTTTGCGTGCTTTGCTTACCCACAGGAGTACTTCCTGAAAAATGTGTCATTAGGCGCTTCCATCCTTGTGAGAACAGCACGGGATGTACTTGTGCAAATCTAGATGAGACAGGCCAGTTATGCAGCGTCCCCCGACACAATCAGGACATGTGGTCAGCACAGATGTATGAGGCCAACTGCCAGTGTGACCCAGAGTACTGTTTTACGGTAAACATTTCTCATAAATAGGAGTTCGCTCTAACAGGATAATCAGAAGTATAGTAAATACATAAATCAGTAATGTAGTCGCTTATCCCCATTATCAAGTATTCCACGCTGTCCATAACTGCACGTTCTATACTTTTATGTGACTGGAACAGGAGTGGCTTGTTTACATCAGCAGCATTGTGTACACAGCAGTAATGCATTGCACTATGACATTAGACCGTTCCTCACTGCGTGATAGGAATTTTTCAGCTCCATTATACAATGCTTTTGTTTGGGGGGGTTGCTGGGGATTGAACTCAGGGCCTTGCTAGGCAAGCACTCTACCACTTGAACTAAATCTCCAACCCCGGGAAAAAAATCACACCTCATATATTTCCAGCATGAAATTACTGCATGTAGACAATAGATGTAGAGAAAAATTTTAGCCACTTTTCATATATTTTTAACATTTTTCTGAAGCTAGTCTGTGCAAGACAAACCAAATACTGTATCTCGTGTTCTAACCAATTAAAGCAATGAGAAATAATGTCCCCTCATTGCACAGATAGGACCTGGGAGGAGCCAGCTCAGCTCAGCCCTCTCCCATGGCTGGGGTACTCAAGTATACCCAGGCATCCAGTCTCACTTGTGCTTAGAATGAAAAGAAACTGAGATGCTACACGAGTGTCACACTATGCCAGACAGGCTTTGAAGACAGTCCGGGCCCCAGTGATATCAGCCGCGGCTGGCCTGATGAGCCCAGGATAGAGTCAGCCTCCATCCACACGCAGGCCGGACAGCTCAGGGCCACTTTCCCACAAAGTCCTGGGCTCTGTTCCAACCGTCTTCCAGCCTCCTATCTTTCCCTGAAGAGCTGCATGGATCTGACCTGGCACCAGAGACCCTCCTCTCACTGCTACGAAATTCCAGTTCTCCATGGGGATGCAAATCAACATTCCCAGCCCAGCATATGTTCTGGGTAGGCTTGTTCCTACTTCTATCTGTGGTGCCTCAGCTTGAAGAGGGTAAACAGAGTTCCCGTCTCAGAGACCAGATTAGAGGGAAAGCAAAATTCCTGCGAATCCTCCAGGAATTCTGACAGAGATGTGTTCCAGATACCCTGAGTTAGAAGGTGGAATACTTTCTCATAGAAATAATCACTAAGTTCCCAGAGAAATTCATAAAATCTTATTTAATCCACAGCATTCTCAGAATATTCCAGAAAGGTCTATATAACCCATTTACTCTGTGGTCATTTTTTCCCAGCTTTTTTTTTAATTTTTTAACCGATTAGGATGGATATGAGTCTGCTCTTTCATGTAGTCCAACCCTTGTCACTCGAATTTACAAAGTCCCACAGTTGCAATCCACCAGGTATGAAAACCTGTTAGGTACAACTGTTGAGTCTCAGCTTCTACCCCGCCAGCCTCCCTGACCAACCACGGTGTGTAGTTCCACTGTCCTTTCTTTTCCTTCTGGCTTCATGAGTTGCAGGTCCCACGCAAAGTGTGGAAAAGCCGGAGGCCTCCTATGCAATGATGATCTATCTACCAGAGACGGATCCATTTATATATGAAAATTTTATATGGGATGTCAATTGGTTAATGGGAAAAGAATAAACTGTTTATTAGGGAGGGATGTAGAACCCCAAATAGCCACAATCAGAAAAGAACCTCTCTGTGGCAAATTATACTCAAAGCCCCAGAAGTTCAACAGAAGGATTGAATCTTTTTTTTGTTTTGTTTTGTTTTTCTGGGACACGGTCTCACTGTGTAGTTCAGGCTGGCCTTAAACTCACTAATGTAAGCCCAGGCTGGCCTCAAGCTCACAGCAATCCTCCTGCCTCTGCCTCTCAAATTCTGGGATTACAGGCAGGTACCATCACACCCAGCAAAGATTAAATCTTTTTTTTTTTCCCCAGGTGCTGGGGATCGAACTCAGGGCCTTGCGCTTTCTAGGCAGGTGCTCTACCACTGAGCTAAATCCCCAGCACCAAAGACTGCAAAAGCTCAAAAGCTGTTAGGTAAAGCAACAAATCACCCATAAAGGTAAACCTATTAGAATTACAGCAAACTTCTCAATACAACCCTTAAAGATCAGAAAAACTTGGAGTGAAGTGCTTCAGACCCTAAAAGAAAATAACTTCCAACCTAGACTGATATATCCTGCAAAATTATCTTTAGGAATTGAAAGAGAAATAAGCTATTTCCATAACACAGAGCACCTTTAAAAATACATGACCACCAAACGAGCACTCCAAAAAATTCCCAATGAGATCCAAAAAGGATACAATGAAGTTAATAGTGCCAAAAGATCTATTAGAACAAATACACATGGCAGGACAAGCAGTGAAGGTGGCGGAGGGTGGGGGGGTCAGCAACAGGAAAATATTGCAATGACAGGAATAAGCCAGTAACTTTTAGCGGTAACTCTTAGTGTGAATGGTCTCAATTCCCAATCGAAAGACACAGATGGAAGAATGGATCAAGAAACAAAATCCAACAGTATGCTATATTCAAGAAACACACTTAAGCCAAAAAGAAATTCATAGACTAAAACTCAAAGGATGGAAAACAATATTCCATGCAACGGGAACCCTAAAAAAGCAGGAGTTAGCTATCTTATTTTCAGATGAAGTGGACTTCGAGCCAAAACTGATCAGAAGAGGCAAGAAAGAACACTATAGTTGAGTTAAGGAAACAATTCAATGGAAAGAGATACAATTATAAACATATATGCACCAAACACTGGCATGCCCAGCATCATAAAATACTACTAGACTGAAATACTGTGCAAGAAGGAATAAAGGAAGAACACATGAGCACTTAGAAATCACAAATCCTGATGCCAGCAAAGAGAGGCTTTCGACAACCAAGTATAAAAAGTTATTTCTGAGAGTGGTTTTTTTCATACCAAGATGGGAAATTTTATAAAAGCTTCTGGGGGCAGACAACTTTAAAGAAAAAGGATGGGTCATCTAGCTGGAGAGGAATGCTGGTTTTTCTTGGTTACTCTTAATTGTGTGTGTGTGTGTGTGTGTGTGTACAAATCATGGAATCAAATCCAGAGCCTTGCGCTTGCTTGTCAAATGCTCTACCACTCCTCATCCAGCCACTTTCCATTTCCCCTCATCGTCACACCTCATCCAAGAGGTCAGAAATGTTTTCACTGGAGGGATTTAGAAGCAGCATTATGATTGGTGAAGAGGCTGAAAAAATTATCTCGAGCTGATTTAGAATAACAATCAAGCAATTTGTACTTATATTGTAGGTTACAAGTAAACTACTCTGCAAACTATTTTTGTTTGATTTCTACTTCTAGAAAATGCTTTACATCCCCAACACCACTTTAAAAAAACAAGCCCCTTGCTCTTGTCACATACGCTTCTTTATCAAGAGGGTCTCAGAATGCAAATGGACTCCCAAGAAGCCACCTCCACTTCACCTGCATCTTCAATCTCAGCAAAGAAAAAAGTGGAATCACCAATCAAGAACTTCTCCATGTTCCTAAAGTGGAAATGATATTACCTAGAAAGTAGAGTTCTTGTGAGGATTACATGATTTTTAATACATAGAGCACTAGTCAGGCGTGGTGGCACAGGTCTGTCATCCCAGCACTTGGGAGGCTGAGGCCGGCAGATCGCTGTCAGCTCAAGGCCAGCCTGGGCTACATAGCAAGACCCTATCTCAAAAAAACAAAACAAAACAAGCAAAAAGCACATAAAGCACTAAGACAGCAAGTTGCACCATTAAGCATTAAACAACTCTTACAATTATTGTCCCTCAAAATTTCTCTCAGGAAGTCTTTAGATCTATCTACATTTACACCTACCAATTGTCCATTCTTCTTGCTATTATAAAAATATATTTCTTCCGATCTAAGCCATTTGTGCTTTGAGTATCTCATCTTTCCCAAGCTATGGTATTATTTTCCCTCATCTCTGTATCTTTGCTATTTTCCTCTCCATTTGCTCATCAGCTTTGAAACTAAACATCAGGTTCACTTACTTCTCTACATAATAAACTCGTATTTTAAATAAATACATTTTTCACATTTTAGACAGATACTGTTGCTCCTTACTAGATTCAGGTCAAAACTGAACTCAAAATCTTTACAGCTGTACATGTTACTCAAGAGTTTCACATCACTCGGTGCTCAGAGACTACTGTCCAATTTTTCTTTACATCTGAAGCCCCAACTTCCAACATCTACCGTGAAATTAATTCGTCTTGCATTAGGAAATTTTAAGCTATGCTGCAAAACAAAAACAAAAACCCAAAGCAAAATCCCACTGTCAATAGCTTTAACACAACAAAGCTTGGGCTGGGAATACAGCTCAGTGTGGTAGAGCCCTGGCTAGTGTCAGGGTGTGGATCTTAAAATGTCCCTTAAAAACTTGTGTGTTCAAAAAAAAAAAAAAAAAAAAGCTCGTGCATTGAAGCCTTTTTCCCCAGCTGATGGCGCTGTCGGCAGGTGATGGAAAGTTTAGCTGGGTGCCTACTTGGAGGAAGCAAGTCATTGAGAGTCTTAAGGGACTCCAGGGACCCGGTTCCTTCCTCCCCTGCTTCCTGGTCACAAAGTGAACAGCTGTCCTCTGCCACATGCTTCTGCCATGACATTCTGCCACACCACGAGCAACAGGGCCATTCACCATGGACTGAGATCTCTGAAATCATGAGCAAAACTAAACCTTTCCTCCTTTTAAACTGTTTACCTCAGGTGTTTTGTCACAGCAACAAAAAACTAACACACAACATTTGTGAGGCCCCAGGTTCAATCCCTCACACTGCAAGGGGAAAAAAAAGGTTATTTTTCTACCCAAATTACCAATCTGCTCCAAGCTCTGCTGCATGTCACCTTCACTGGGGACCCCACTGCCCTCACAGAGCAGCTTCACCACCTGGAACAGAGCAGGTCAGAGCAACAGTGAGGAGACAGAGAAGAAGGAAAACTCTGCGTCAGTCCCTGTCTCCCCAGAAGTCCCTCCTGCAGCACCGAGCTAAGCCAGCCACTGGGCCACCCCCCGTCAAGGAGGCAGAAGAGCAGAAGAGAGCGGGGAACAGGGCAGAAGAGGCCTCGTGGGTTCACCTCTGCATGCCCGACAATAGGACAAACGGGCTGCTCTGTTCTCTTTTGTCAATTTTTATTAATACTTTTTTTTTTTAGTAAATTTGTGATTTACTCATTTTTATTGATTATTGATTATCATATATTGGGAGAGTCAAATTATGTTATATAACATGGTTTTTGTTACATGGTAAGTACTACGTAAATGCACTTGTCCTTTATTCTACTTTATTTACAAGTGCTACAATTTTTAGGTCAGTGTTACCTTATAGCATTTAACTGTACACAGTGATTACTAGCTTTCTAAAACTCTTTAAAACCTAAAAGACTGAAATCTTTCCTACTTGGAAGGTAGAAATATAGAGTCCAGTGATTTAAAGCAGCAGTGAATTTGCCCTGAAATCCTATAGTGAAATTTCTCAAGTAAATATTAATACTCTTTCTAAAGAATTAACCATATATAAATTTTTGCAAGAAGGATAAAGCATCAAATGCTTGCAAAGCTGGGTGTGGTGGCTCATGCATGTAATCTCGACACTCAGAAGGCTGAGGCAGGAGGACTGCTGGAAGTTCGAGATCAGCCTGGGCTACACAGTGAGTTCAAGGCCAGGCTGCATTACAGAGAGACCTTGTCTCAAAAACCCAAAAAGGAAAAAATAAAGCGCTTACAAAAACTCAGCTACTCAGCACTACATCCAGAAATTATGCCTGTTACAATGTAATGCATTGTTTTAAAAATAAAAGCTATTCTCTACCCTGACACTGTGGGCCATGACCTGTACCTCAAGAGTGACAAAGCTGTCAGATCCCCCCTGTGTTTTGTAAAGAGGCATATACTGAGTTCAAAAGTCTGGGAAGTCACGCCGGACTAGGTTTCTAGAGAGTCTGAACTTCAAGGTAATTCTACTTTCAAAGATTAAAACACAAATTAATAAGTCTACTACATACAGGCAATGGAGGGAAAAAAGATAGAAAGGGTAAGTTGGAATGACACTAAGACTCTTTTAAAAATATACTTTTGACTTTTGAACAATGTTAAGTGTCATGTATTCAAAATAATAAAATCAGCCAGTATAGTGGCACACACCTGTGATTCCAGCTACTCAGGAGGCTGAGGCAGAAGGATCTCAAGTTCAAGCAGAGCCAGGCAACTGAGTGACTTAGTGAGACTCTGTCTCAAAATAAAAACAAGGCTAGGGATGCAGTTCAGGGCAAAGGACCACAAAAAACAAGCAAATCAATCAACAAATAAACTAAAAATAATAAATAAAACAAAAATCCCTTAAATAGCCACAGTTTTCTGGGGGTTTTTTTGTTTGTTTGTTTGTTTGTTTTTCCACAGCTGGGGACTGAACCCAAGACCTTGAATAGACAAGTGCTCTACCACCAAGATATATCCTTACCCCTAATTTTTGTTTTATTTTGTTTTTTGAGACAGGATCTTGCTATGTAATTCAGGCTGGCCTTGAACTCACAATGTAGCCCAGGCTGGCCTATGTCACAGCAATCCTCCTGCCTCAGCCTCCTGAGTGCTGGGACTTTACAGGCATGCAGCACCACAGCTGGCATCCCAATTTTTTAAAAATGCCATTCACAATAGCATCAAAACCCAAAAATCCGTGAAACACTTAGAGATTCATTAAAACAAATATGTATACTACCTCTATCTTCCAAAGAAACTATAAAAAATAGTAGGAGAAATTAAAGAAGACCTAAATAAATGCAGAGGTATGTTTTATGCATAGATTGGAAGCCACTATTGTTAACTGGCAGTTTTCCCCCAACTGATTTAAAGATGAAAGACAACCCCAATCAAAATCTCAGCACCAGTGTGTAGAAAATGAAAGTCAATTCTAAAATGTATAAGGAAACATAAAAGAACAAGAAAAATGAAAAACAGTCTTGCAAAACCTAACAGAGTTGGAGAACTTCAACCACTGGGTTCCAGGCTTAAAGTTACCCTAACCAACACAATGAAGCACTGTAGTGAGCATATGCATGCAGTTCAATGGGACACAACAAATAGTTCAAAAACAGAGTCAGAAAAAGCCAGGGATGGTGCCGTGCATCTGTAATCCCAGCTACTGGGGAGGCTGAGGCAGGAGGACTGCAAGTTAGAGCTGAGCCTGGGCAACTTAGTGAGACTCTGTCTCACAATAAAATAAAAAGGGCTGAGGACGTAGCTCAGTGGTAGAGCGCTTATCTAGCATGCACAAGATCCCGCGTTCAATCCTCAGCACTGCCAAAAAAAAAAAAAAAAAGAAAAGGAAAAAGGATGCACTTTTCTTTTTTTAGGATGCACTTTTAGTTAGTTTTTTTTTTTTGGTGCCGAGGATCAAACTCTGTCTCGTGCTTGCTATGCAAGTGCTCTAACCACTGAGCTAAATCCCCAAGATTCACTTGTATACGACAAACTAATTTTTTTTTTACAGAGGCGTCAGAGTTCCATGGGCAAAGGACAGTCTTCTCCACAAGTGATGATAGAAGTGGATAAACAGAACAAACCCCAGTTCTTGCCTCGTAGCACGCCTAAATGCAAATGCTAAAGCTGTATAAAACTTTACACAACAACAAAGAAGAAAATTTTATGACACTAAGGTAGGTAAAAATTTTTTCAACAAGACAAGAAATAACAAACTGTTACAAAAAAGCTAGTAAATTGGACTTCAATGAAGCAAAGATTTCTGTTCAAGATATGGTAAAGAAAATGAGATGGTAAACCACAATATGTATATCAGCACAAAAAAGTATATGCAGAATATACAGTAAACTCTTTTTTTTTTTTTTTTTTTTGGAGCTGGGGATTGAACTCGGGGCCTTATGCTTACAAGGCAAGCACTCTAACCACTGAGCTAAATCCACAGCCCCGGGTAAACTCTTAACAATTTTTTTAAAAGGCTAAATTTTAAATGGGCAAAAGATTTGAACGTAATATTCAAGAAAAGATCCTGAAGGCCAATAAGCACATGAAAAGATCTTCAACAACACTGATCACTGGGGAAATACAAAATAAAGACAGGATCTAATAACAGGACATACCAGTTAGGAGGGTTAAAATAAAAAGTCAATACTAAGTGTTGAGAAAGAGATGGGACAACTGGAACACTCACATACTAATAGTAAGGATGGTGCAAGCACTATGCAAAGAAGTTTGGCAGTTTCTTATAAAATCAAACATACTTACCGTACAGCCAGGAATTTCATAGCTAGGTATTTTTCCTAGAGCAATGAAAACATACGATGTCCAAAGACTCACACACAAATGTTCAGGACAACTTTATTTATAACAGCTGGGAACAATCCAAATGTCCAGTACATGCGAACTGTGGTAGGCACATTCAGACAGTGGCATGCTATGCAGAAATAAAAAGGGATGAGCCGATAAATACAATATAGATGAATATCAAAACATGCTGAAGAAGAAGCCTAACAGAAAAGAGTACACACAACATGACTTAGAAAGTCTTGACATGAGTTTCATTTAATCTATGAAACTATGCTGACAGGAGATGAGTGGGTGCCTGGGGCTGGTGTGAGGGACAGACTGGAACATGACATAAGAAAACACTCTAAGATGACTGAGATGCCTTCGCCAGTCCTACATCTTGGTTCCCAAGAGCCAGGATGTGGCTCAGGGCAGAATGCTTCCGGAGCATGCACCAGGCCCTGTATTCCACCCCAGTACTTCCAGAAAAAAGGGAGAGAGAAGATGGAAAAATGTCAACACAGCACTACTGAAAGAGGATAGCAAGCATTTTTACACCGACCAAAGTAATAACTGATTCAAGCTGTAATTATCAATAGATGCTACAACCACCGGAAGACTGATAGAAAATGGGACATACAAAAAAACGGCAGGCAATAGCTTACCAAATGATCAAATTTAACATCAACAATAATTATTTGTTGAAAATAAAAGCCAGGTGTGATGATGCAGGCCTGTAATCCCAGCACACTGGGAAGCTGAGGCAGGAAAATCACAAGTTTGAGCCCAGCCTGGGTAACTTAGCAACTTAGTAAAACTCAGTCTCAAAAAAAAAAAAAACTGCAAGGGCTCAGGAGGTGGCTCAGTGCAAAGGCCCCAGGTTTAATCCTCAGAGCCATAATCATCAATTCATCAATAAAATTAAAATGAGCACGGGCCTGGGACATAGCTCAGTGTGAAGGCCCTTGGGTTCAACCCGCAGGAAAGAAAGGAAAAGGAGGGAAGGAGGGTGGGAGGGAAGGCAGAAGAGAGAGACCCCCCCAAGGAGGGAAGGAGAAACAGAGGGAGGGAAAGGGGAGAGGGAGGGAGGGAGGGAAGGGGGAGGAGGAGAGAACGGGAGAAGAAGGGGGAGAAGACAGACAGGCAGACAAGAGTGAAACTGAAGACAATACCAGATTCTGATACTAGATGAAGGACTTTCTACACAGCTACATAAAGAATGGCAATCACTTTTTTAAATTTCTATACATTTTTTTCCTCTTTTTCATTCTTTTCTCGGCAACTGCTTCTTAAAAAATTATTTTTAGGAATTTTTGTATATATTTACCTAAAAACAATTTAGTGAAGATCTGCTAAAATATAAACATTATGATAAAGACCAAAAAATATAAAGACAAAAGAAGATAGCATACAAAAGTCAGTTAAAACAATTGAACAGTATGATCTGGGGAAGTCTCTTCTGACTTTGGTAATAACCGTGTCCCTAAAGAACAGTCGATAAATTCATTAAACTGATGCCGGAAACAAATACTCAGAGATAATCACTTTACATACGGGTCCCTCCAAGCCTCTCCTGGGACAGTCTGCGTTTCCAGAGTTTCAAAACTGGGTCATGGGCAGGGGAAGAAGAAGCCACGCCTGGGCCTGAAGTGACAGAGCTGCTGCCTCCCCCTCAAGGTCGGCGTTCACTGCAGAGTTTGCCCCAGCTTCCAGGGGTGGCGTCTGGGATGTGAGGACTCCTACACTCCTTCTCAGTCACTCTGAAATGCACGTAGAAGGGCTGACGCCACACTCTGGACTCTCAGGCACTCAACTCCCTGACACCCAACGATCACGTCCTCATGGTCCGAACTGGATCCTTCACGCCAAGCACTCCACCGCCACACCCTGCCGCACTCCGCCTTCCACTTCACTTCTCTAGTGAGTCCAGCCATCCTCCCGTCCCACCACGCCCTACAATCTCTTGCTTTTTCCCTGGTTCACTACCACGACCCCGCTTCTTTCTCCTCTCACACTGGGATCCACACACCACGAATTTTCCTACACCCTCTTTCGCTCCACTTCCACCAGCCCAACCAAACCCTAGCTTGGTAAAAATCCAACGCCTCACATACTCCATACTTGCGCCCAGACAGCTCATCATGACTGGGTGTGGGGGGGTACGACATAGTATCTCCTCTCCTTGTAAATTTATGACCACAAGTCTTGTGTTTCTCCAGAAGTGTTTGAAAGACTTCCATCATCTCTCCTTGTTACACTCCCCCAGACACTTAGTGTTCACACCTCCTCTCTCCCTGACATAGAGGAGACCGGAATACACCCACTTACTCACTCTCTGGCACTTAGATGCTTCATAGGCATCTAAAACTTCACCAAACTCAGTTTCTCCACCAAAGCCCAACATTGTGAAGTCGTCTCCAAACTAGTAAATGTGTCACCTTTCACTCAGAGGGTCTAACGACAGCAGTCACCCTCGGCTGCCGCAGGCAGAAGCCCCACACACTCTTACTGCCAGCTCTCTGCCTGCTACCTCAGTCCAAGCCACATGCTCTCTTCCTACCCCCGCCGGAAACCCTCAATAGCTTTTCCTGCCTCCGCACGTATGAAGAGTGCACTCTGTCCCCACCAAAGTACCCATAATCCTGTAAAAATGAATCCCGCATTTGCAGGAAAACAGATGGACACCAAGTTTAGCAAAATAAACCAGAAACAGAAAGGAAAATATCACACGTTTTTTCTCATACATGGAAATGCGAAGGGGAAAAAAAAAAAAAAAAAGACCTGAAAGTTAAAGAGGGACTATCAGAGACTGGGAAAGGGGTCGGGGGAGAAGGGAAAGGAAGCAACAGGAAAGGGTAAAAGGATGGAAATGATCGACACATGATATACACAGACATGAAAATGTTACGGTGAAACTCATTAAGTACAATTAATAAAAAACAAAACAGGGCTGGGGATTTAGCTCAGGGGTTAGAGTGCTCGCCTTACAAGCACAAGGTCCTGAGTTCGATCCCCAGCACAAAAAAAAAAAAAAAAGGCACCCAGATCAGACAGAAGCTAAGGCCAACGTGCCAACATGCTGGTCCACCGCCACTTCTCTTACAAGAGTTTCACCGGAACACACAGACCACAGCCATGTCCATTTGTCTACACATCGGTGGCTGCTGTCCTGCTGCAATGGAGGTGAGTAATAGTGACCACTTTTTCTTTTTTTAAAAAAATACTACTTCTTACAGAAAAGGTGCAGTGCCCTGCCCCGCCACGTGCCCAGCCGCAGGACCGGCCAGCACGGCCTTCCCGCCGCCCAGGCCTCTGCCCACCGGCCCAGGGCCAGCCTCTCACCGGAGGCCCGCTCGGCCGCTCCCAGCCGGAGCGCCGACTGACTCGCAGATTGACTGGTTTACGGTCTGGTCCCTTGCGTCCCCCGGAAGCGAGCTTGATGGCAGTGGGGCCCTGAGTTCTGTTCGCTGCGCCCTCCCCAGCACGCCGCGCGCCTCGGGAGCCGGCAAGCAGCGAGTGGATTTTCCCCCAAACTCATCCACGTCCGCTCACAGAGCTGCCGCACCGCGGCGGCCAAGCGCCGGCTCCCGCAGCACGCTGGCTGCGAACGCGCGCTCCGCCCTGTCTGGGCCTGCGACGTGCGGCGGGACGCGCCGTCAGCGTCGCCCGAGGGGCGGCCCGCCCGACTCCGCCGGCTCCGGGCTTCCGGTCGAGGCCCCGCACGAGCAGCGCCGCCGGGCCGAGCCGCACCGGGGCAGGGCGTGGCGCGGCGGCGACACTCCCCGCGCTCTGCCCGGCTCGCCCCTGCGTCTCCGGGCCGCCGCGAGCCTCACGGCGAACCCTGGTCTGAGCCCACCCGTATCCGATTCGGGTATTCAGCGAGTTTGGAGCTACTTGGAATTTCGGACGTTGGCGTTGATGCCGGAACGAGAGGCTAAGGATTTTGCACGCTAGAGGAACAAGAATTGGGAGCAGACGAGGTGCAGAGTGTTACTGACCGAAGCTCATGCCTGTCCCGACTCACGCTGAAATCCTCGCCCACAGGATGACCCTGAGGCAAGGCCTCTGGGGGCGAGGACACAGGAGGGAAGCCACGCGGGCTTGCAGGATTCACCACGACGTGACCAGTGCGCTCACTCGCACCCTCCCAGGCCCGAGGGCACAGGCACCCCAGCTCACCGTGCCGGCCTGCAGAACTGTACTCTTAATTTTTTTTTTTTTAATTTTTGTTTTCTTCAGTCTCGCAAAGTAGTCCAGGCCAGCCTTGAACTCACTATGTAGCCCAGCATGGCCTCAAAGTTATGCTCCTCCTGCCTCAGCCTCCAGACTGCTGGGATTACAGAACACACGTGGCAAACTTCCCGGGTTTTTTTTTCCCCTGTATTTTGAATACAGTAGCATAGAGAGGAAGAAAAAAAAATCCATAAATGCCAAGAACAGAACATACTCTAATTTTGAATGAGAATAATTAATCTGATACAAATTACGTAAATGGAAACGTATCACTGAGCCCCGTATACTTTTCATTGACACTAACGAAGCTACAGCAATCTGTGACTCGCAGTTTACTACTTATTTCTAAATATTTAAACTTCCAGTTTGTAGTCCAGCATATGAGGAGCTTGGAAGTCAGTCATTAGTCCTTGCAACAAGTGAAACAATGAACTGAAAAGAAACTTTTCTCGGAACTATCAGAGAATTCAAGTCACAGAGCAACCACTGCCCCCAAGTCGGAGACTGGCCAACACAGAGAATCAGCCTTACCAAGACAGACAGAAACCCCAAGAGCAAGCTCCACAGGAATGGGACCCGGGCGGGAAACCGTAGCTGAGCGTTAACTGACAAACTACTGGAGGCTCAATGTGTACCAGTCTGAGAGTTAAAAACTCAAAGCAGAGCCAAGCGCGGTGGCACATTGCCTGTGATCCCAGCACTGGGCAATCTGTGGCAGGATTACAGGGAGTCTGTGAACAGCCTGGACTACACTTCCCAAACAGGAAAACAGCGATCTCTATCCTAAGCCACACAACTACCTTAAAAAAGATGTTACTGAAATTTAGATTTTCCTAACGGCCTAAAATGTCTTTAATGCTGCTCAACCACACCCCAGAATATGGAGTTTTTTACCCTACTAAATTATTAAAAGCCAATCTGAAGTCAGATGAGTTCAGGTTATTTTTCCTGTCCCCAGTACTTACCTTCAACAACAAATAGCCAAAAAAAAAATATATATATATATATATATACAGAAAAAATTATATTTGATGTTATGCATTTCAAAATCATTTATGCTGCAAGCAACCAGACAGGTAACACATACTGTATGATTCTATTTCTATAAAATCCTCGAAAATGCAAACAACCTGTAGGGATCTAAAGTAGCTCAGCAGTTGTCAACCTGAGGACACAGGAGGTGACAAGAGGGGCTGTGTCTCAGCTGTGAGCCCCATTTCGCAGGCAGGCACTGAAGTCGATACACAGACACTTACAGCGGCTCTTCGTTACTCAATAAAGAACTGACCTAAGACTCCTCAGTGACGAAAATAAGCCACATCCAGAGCATGAAGGGACTTCAGTGGAGGTACAAGGATTATATATGCCTGTAGTCCTAGCACTCAGGAGGCCCTGGCAGCAAAGTCACTTAGCCCCGCGCTGGGCAACCTGCGAAGACCGCATCTCCCAAAGATACACGCCTGGCTTCCCAGCCACACCGAGTGAGGAGGAACTGTCTGACGCCACATACAAAATACATAATACAGTTAATGCATGTAACAGAACTTTTATTTCAAAAGAAAAGCATTCACTCCCAGTTGACGAGTTTTTATATATCGGTACTGTCTTTTTAAGAAAACATTTTCACAGTACCAAAAGTTGCAACGGACACAACCCAGACTCTCTAAGCCAGCTAAAAGCTCCTCTGGGAAATCTCACTAGAGAAGTATCATCCCACGCAGCAGCTTCAAGGATGCTGCTGAATGAACTGTACGACAGATCGGTATCTTAATGCCAACCCATAGAGAATGCTTTAAATAACTCAGAGTATACAGTACCTTGCCACTGGAAAAGATGATGTGTGTGGTTTCCCTGGGTTATGGGGGGGGGGCGCCGCCCTGGGGACTTAGCTCAGTGGTTAGAACGCTTGCCTAGCAAATGTAAGGCTCTAAGTTTGATCCCCAGCACCAAAAAAAGAAAAAAAGGCCAAAATTACAATTTCAATTAGGCCCATTTTTGGAAGAATCAACCAAAATATTAATCTGGAGACCAGGCAAGTGCAATGAGTTCAAATCAACAATTTTCACTCTTCTTCCTATTCTTTATATTGCTTTCTTGTTTTTTTGTTTTTTTTTTTTTTTTTTTTTTTTTTTTTTTTTTTTTTTTTTTTTTGGTGGTGCCGGGGATTGAACTCAGGCCCTTGTACTTGCAAGGCAAGCACTCTAATCACTGAGCTAAATCCCAAGCCCCTTTATATTGCTTTCAATTTGGCAATTGTAACTGTAATAATAAAAAAGATAATTCTAAGAAAAACATTGCTAATGTTTACAACAAATTTTGAAAAAAATGGCTCACTATCCTGAATTACATTTTAAAGAGAAATCCGATCATTCAGGTAATTTAGGCAAGGATATACATGGAGAGAAGAGATACAAATAAGCAAGCTAACTTCTACAGAGACTGACATTTACTATGCAGGCATCAAAAAAAATAACCAACCAGGCTTCCTCATAATGTAAATACAAGAGGACACAAGCTAAGAAACGTGTGACCCATTCTCCTGCAGTATTCAAGCTGTCTATTCTAAACGCGCACTGGGCTCACCCATCACAAGTAAATTCTCAAGGTTGGGGTGTAACTCAGGGTGCAGACCACACATGCTTAGCATGCACAAGGTCCCAGGCTCAAGCCTACATCCCTCTCCCTGCAAAACAGAGCTAACTTGGGTTTTGCAATCTGTTCTACACAGCCTCCGATCAAAATCTTGTTTTTCCAAAAAGAAAAGGCCTCCCAAAATGTATTCATCTTATGCACAATAAGGCCAAAAGGCAAGCAAATACAAATGAACTTATGAAACAAACAGAAACGTACAAACCCAGGGCACTTTTGTAAGCTGGTAAGAGTTAGAAAAACTTAAGTTTTCTTTAGCAGCATATAATACTGCAGAGGAAAAGAAAGATCCTGGAGAAGGGGGGTAGTGTTCTCTCCAACTGTGATAAAATATTCAATTGAGAAACTAAATATTGGGTAACTCCTTCAAAATGATGTTGGTTGGGGATTTAACTCAGTGGTAGAGTGCCTGCCTGGGAAGCGCAAGGCCCTGAGTTCGATCCCCAGCACCCCCCTAAAACAAACAAAATGGTGTTTAACAGTGTTTTTCGTATCATAAATATAATTGGGGCTTATTAAAAAAAACCAAAACCAACTTTGCTATTTGGGAAGCTGAGGCAGGAGAATCATTCAGAGTCTGAGGTCAGCATGAACTACACAGCAAGAACCTGTTTCAAAAAAACAAAACAAAAACCTAGCGAGGCGTGGTGAAGCTGAGGCAGGACTGCACTGCAGTGAGTTTGAGGCCAGCCTAGGCTATCCAGTGAGTTCAAGGGCAGCCTGAACTACAGAGAGACCCTGTTGCAAAAACAACAACAAAAAAAACCCCTGCAAGACCAAGTATCTTTAATGAAATTAAATAAGCCAAGTTAATTACAACAGAGTATGTAAAAATATAACATTAATAATCCCTTTGTTGAGAATATTTACACAAACTGACAGATAACTGGCTTTCTTAAGGGTCATGTGAAAAGGTGTGTGACATTTATCACACAATAGACTTACTAAACCAGGTGCCTTCAATCTTACTCTTGTTTTGTTCCTGAAATTCTCCAAACCATCTTATCCTAAAGAGTACTCATCTCTCACCATAATGCAACAAGCGCTTTAGCGACTAGAGTGTTCTGTTCTCTGTACGGTGGTCAGGATAGAACAGCAGAATCCCGAGCACAACTTTAGAGCGGCGCCGCAGCGCACACTCGTCTCCTCTCTCCCACCCTCAGCAGCAGTGTTCTGTAGTGTAAAGAATGCTGACCTAGAAAAGCATCTGGTTACAATTCCTGCTCCAACTCGCTTACGAGTCCTTTTTAATTTTCAGATTCACAGATCCATATGTGAATCCAAACTAGAATACAAACTTCGTTCCTATATTTTAAGGCTACTGCGGTTTGTGACCATTCAAAAATGACAAAACGTTATATAATATTTAGCCAGGCATCGTGGCTCATGCACTTGGGAGGCTGAGGGTGGAAGATCACTGCAAGTTGGAGGCCTGGGCTACAGAGCAAGACCCTGTCTCAAAAACCAGAAACAAAACTAAAAAAATCATGTCATACTTTGAAATCTACAGAATTTTTTATTAAAGCTGTAGTGTTAGAATTTCAAAATGTCATATACCAGATCACAGATTCTTTTAACAATTAAAAATATGACTGCAGGAAATTTTCTAAAAACAATTTTTACCCTTTTGTGAAATTTTTGCTGCGTTTTTAGAAAACTATTTTAAATTAGGAACCCTGAAAGTTTCCATTTCTCTGCAAAGAACTCTAAAAGTGATATATGACTTAATTCCTTTTTCATAAAACTCTTTTTATAAGTAATCTCCTTGTAGATTCACAACTTCCGGCCTTGTTATACAGACAAATGTATCAGATTTTGCACGAAGAATCTACATAAACTAAACATTTCTGTATGCTTTTAAAGGATTTACAAAAAGGTACAATTTTCTAAAGCTGTGACTAAACAGAAAGGTCCTCTTCCCATGGAGTACTTAAAACACTTCAACCCTATTACCCATTTTTATATTTTATTTTAAAAAACTAACACTTTACTTCACCATGTATTAAGAAAAAAAATTAAGGCGCAAACAACAGAACATGTTTTAAACAATGGTGGCAATTCTGTATTTTTAAGAGTATAAACATACTTAAAACACTTTATTAATATGTGAAAGAGAAAAAACCTTATAGCCAAAGGAGTACTGCATGGTTAGCAATACTTTCAAAGAATAAAACAAACTTGAAATTATATAAAATAAGTCTCCATCTTAGTTTCCTTTCATCTGAAATTCATAAGTAATGTGTGGCCACTTTAGGGAAAATTTATGTACTGAAAAGTTTATTAGAAAAATAAACAATTTTAAACTTTACAATCTTTTCTACTTCAAGATTCTTTTAAATAAAGCAAATGTGCCTTATGGTTTAAACATAATCTGATATACAAAATCTCATTAACTTCTATTTTGTAAAACAAAATACAAAAATACAAATGGTAAAATGATGGATCATTAACTTTTAACAAATCCAATGTAAGAGTTCCTCAAAAACATCATTTGTTGCAAGTACCTAATATGGCAATATGTACTGTAAAATATATTAAACAGCTTTCACTAAAATGGAATGTACTGTCTTATTACCAAAATCAACACTATTGTATTAAAATCCAAGATGTATTGTTTAAATCTATTCTTCTGAAAGTTTTATCACTAGCAAGGAATCAACAAAATCTCCTTCACAGACCGAACAATAAACAGTTCAGACTTGCAGGCCCCTCGGCCCCACCGCCCGCCTCCCCCACGCAGGGAGAAGCAGCTGCAGACACCATGTAAATGGATGGCTGTGCTTGTAGGCTGCAGGCTGCCCGATATGAGATCAAACAGGGGTTCAGAGTAAGAGATCAGTTCAGGCATCGTATTGCAAAAGTCATATCTGGGAGTAGAAAGAACAATATAAAGGGGTAGCAAGAACACTACAGGTGAATAGATATTAATAAATGAATATTACAGGTTAAAATGTTCACACTTATTTTCCAGTCATAACTGAATGTATGTATATATATGTATATATACAAGTTATAAAACTAGCTCATCTGAGTTCCACATTCTTTTTGGTGTGCTAATAGTATCAAACCAAAGTCAGATAAGCAGCAAAAGGATTATGAGTGACTGAGTACTCAGAGGCTTATCAAAAACCATGAAATCTGGTTTTGACATCTAAGCATTCTACACAATGAAAACACTAATTTATTCACTGTGCCCTAAAGAAAACGTTGGATGTGGATATTTAGGTATCATTTTAAAATTTAATTGAACTGTTAACAATTTGAAGCTAAATGTGATTTGCTTTGTTTTATTAGAAAAAATACTCAAGCAAAGTCTACAATCATCGGTCAATTAAGAATGACTTACAAGAACATGAAGCAATAAAATAAAAATACAGGTACAAACTATGTATCTGAAACACTTCTATTTGGCAATTTTATAACAAATCAAAATTTAAAAAGAACAAAAGAGATTGCAGATTACTTCGCAGATACAGAATAAAGCAATGGATGAAGTGCTTAAGCAAAAGACAACAAAAAATAGTAGGAAAGCACACTGCTTTTCTTTGCTTTTAAAAAATAAAATCATATTTGTTACAGATCATATGGATAATACCCTTATTAAACAACCATTCCAGAATGTCTTATAGTAGCAGTGCTTTTATTTGCACTTCATTTACTCTTGTATGACTCATTCCGTGTATATAGCTCTTTACACTCCACCATTAACGAATAAAGTCTCCCACAGTTTTTATTATGTTTTATTTTTTAAAGCAAATGAGAAATGATTTATGCATCATGGAATCTTTCCCATTTTGGAACCAAAGGTTTAATGTTATATTTTTGTCTATTATTTCTTTAAAAAATTTAGTGTAAAAACTGCTGGTTTCATATCAGTGTAGTAAAGTGAAAACTCCTCAATCAGGAGTATTTTGTGCAGTTTGACTGCATATATCCACATACTTTACAATACGTCCTTCCAACAGTAAGGAAATAATTGACTTCACGGTCACTGTCAGAAATGAGTGCCATAATTCTATTATGGGTTCAGGTCCTCCCTCAAGACTTTCTGGAAGGATGTTCAATATGTTTTGTTCTTATAGATATTAACAGTAGTACATAGTCCCTTAAGTCTGCAAAAGACATTTATTGTTAAAGAAGGTGCTTTATTAACAATTCCTCTGGCAGCACTAGTGAATTACAATATCCTTCAATATTATTTCTACCATAATATATACATTTAACTTTCATGCCTCTAGAAAAACATCTACAGTACATTTCATATTATAAAAATATATTACAAATCTGCTGAATTATTTACAAGCAATGATCTATTCTCTCTATGGAACATTTGTTTGATACAATACTAACAAGTTAACACATATTTCCATTTCTGTAAGTTAAAAAAAATTCCATATGGCTTCTTGCTTACCAAGCAAGAAAGTGATTTTATTTTCCTTTTCAAAACCAACTTTGGTGCATAAAGGATTTAGTTGGAAGATACTTTAAAAAAAATACAATTTTTCTTACATTAAGAAAAAACAATTCAAAAACCAAATGCTTTCCTCAGAAAAAAATTAGTCATATAGGTTAAATGAAAATACAAAGATTATTCTAATTTGAAAGAGGTTTTTCAAAAACCGTTAACAATGCATGGTATAGGTAAATATTAACAGACTGTACTCCGTGAGAAAGCCCTAGTCCTGAAAGGGGAGCCACCAGACACTGCAACACTCTTTAACAGAGACTTTCAGCCCTAATTCGATAGACGGATTTTTAGTTGATTGCAAATGTCGTTCACTGTTTGCTTAAATACAAATTGAACACTTTTCTTATCAGAGTTCTGCAAAAGAACACAAATGGCAACCAATCACATCTATTTATCATGGCTGAAAAGTTAATTCTCTTCTGATAATTTTCACTAAATATTGCCTAATACGACTTCGAATCAGTAGACACTGTCAAGACAAATATCCTTACAGTGCTTTTGGTACTTGTAAGACACGTACTGTGACTGTTTTTCTTGCCAATCAAACTACCGTACTCACTACAGGGAAGAAAACAAGCAGCTTAAAGCAGCAAGCATGCAAAGCCTTTGAGAAGCTGTCCTACGTTGCCGAAGTGTCTGCTCAGTCTCCCACAGCACCATTCCGTGACCGTGTGGGTGTGCGGTAATATATTAACAGACTCCACAGAGCCTACTCCATTCACAGAATGTTTACACTAAGCATAAATAGTACTCTAAATACTGGATTAGAAGAAAAAAAAAAAAAAAGAGGAAGGGATTGACTCTAATGTGCAACATTCCCTAAGCCCATTGTCAGTGACTAAGACTGCAGGTATCCCCGCTTGCTTGCTTTTTATGTATTTATTTATTTTTTACCTCTTCAACCTCTTCTGCGGCATTGTTCTAGAAAAAGAGAAAAGGGAATTTTCTTTTATTCAACTGAATCAAACACAATGAGCACTTCAAAAGAAAGACATTAAAAACACTAAGATACAGTCAATGTAATGGCTACAGAGCTTCCTTAAGTTACTTCCACACGGTGGCGCCCGCCTACCGTCCCAGCTATTTTGGAGGCTGAAGCAGGACAATCACTTGAGCCCAGGAGTTCAAGGCCACCCTGGGCAACACAGCAGAACCTTGTCTCAAAAACATTTTCAAAGGGCAAAAAGAAATGGGCAAAAAGTTATTCCTAAAACATCTGCATATAATGGATATAATTAGTTACATAACAAGAGCTTTTTTTTTACAAGAGCTTTTTAATGCATCTGTTTATATGTAGCTTGCTAATGTGTTTCTACGAAAGAATTTCACATCTAACACATTTTAACCACTACTACTTTAAAAGTGATGTTTACATCCCAAATAAATATGTTCTTTTTAGTCTCACTTTGAAGTTAAAATGTATTTCTGGAAAGTCTGCCGATTTCATTCACACATATATAAGTGTGAATTTACTTCTCCTAAAAAAACAAGTTAGAATAACTTTTCCCATGTACTTAATTTCGCAAGTTTCCTAGTCCAGATCCAGAAATTCAGGCAACAGAGCCGCCCTGCAGCAAACAAAGAGGCTTCTATGACTCTGTCTACTCTACCGCAGACTCTGGCCTAACTTCCAGAACAGCAGAAGCACAAACGTTTAGAATTTTAAAAAAATACAGGGCGGGGGCGATCGTAGCGCATGAAGAAAATCACATGCACAAGAAGCACATCACACAACTTAAGAGAGTCTTCATAAAGAATGAAATCAGTAACAACTATAGAATCAAACACCTTGAGAACATCGGTATCACTCTATGTGCTTCCGAACACCAGCTGTGAGCCTCAACAGTATTCTGCTAAACCACTTTCACTAAAATATCTAAACTGCCTTCTACATAGTACGAGAGCAAAAAAAATGAGTGGCTCTGGCAGACAGGCTTTGGGGAGGGAGAAGCAGGCGTCCCCTTCCTTCTCAGCGCCCAGCGCCACCTGCGGATCCGCAGGTAGAGGCACATCTTTCGGGCTGCTAATTTAACCAGTCTCCACAAAAGGAAACTAACAACTCCTAATTTTCTTTGATAAAGAGGAATAAACTGTAACTTTCTCATATCCTTGGCAGTGAATGTCCCTCAATCCTTTCCTTGAGAATCTCTCATCCTACAAAGAACAGATTTCACTGCAATTCAGCACCTTCGCCAAAGGATGCCTAAAGAAATTTCTGAAAGGAAAACTCAGTCTCGCTTAGAATTGCATTCCAAAACTGGCTGAGGTGGTACACACCTGCACTGCCAGCACTCTGGGAGGCTGAGACAGGAGGGCTGCAAGCTCAAGCCCAGCCTGGGAAACTTAGCAAGACCATCTCAAAATAAGAAATTAAAAAAGGGTGGATGTGGCTCAGGGGGGATGCCCTGGATTCAACCACACACACACATACATATTCATTCTCAGAAGACTGTCTCAAAATTCTAGGAATCCTGTTGCAGTGAGTAATATTCGAAATAACTGAGTCATAGAATGAACGAAACTTTCAAGGTGCTTGATCACTACAAAATTAGCTAACTTTATGAAAGTTAAAATAGCCCTCAGTTAGCCAGGGGTGGTAGTAATCCTAGCACTCGGGAGGCTGAGGCAGGAGGATGACCATCTGAACTGCACAGCAAGATCCTATCGCAAAAAAACAAAAACAGGGCTGGGGACTTAGCTCAGTAATCAGAGTATTTGCCTCCAAAGCACAAGGCCCTAAGTTCCATCTCTAGCACCAAAAAAACAAACAAAACAACAAAAAAATCAAAAACAACAACAAAAAAAAAACCACCCTCAATTATGTGTCATCTTATTACCAGTTCAAACTATCCCTATGTAAAACAAATTATAATTTCATTTAAAATATTTAAAGTTGTTTCACTAAATAGCCATTAGAAACTAGTTCTAAGCATTTTCGGCAGTTTTTTAACCACACTAGTGCCTGTCCCTGGGACAGAGGCAGTGAGGGTCCAGCTGCCCCGTGCGACGACACACGGTGTAACCTGTTGCCCGAGTTTTCCCATCAGGAAAGCGGAGACAGTGGCACCTGCCGCCCAGAACTGCTGAGAGGGAGAGTGCGGCTCGGCACGGGAAAGCTGGTCTCTTCTCCTTCCCCTGTATGCTCACAGGCACAGCACTCTCGGACAGAGGTCAGAGCAGGGCTAGAAACCCGAGTGCCAGGCGACCTCTCAAACACGATACTTCAACTGCTCTTTGGAAAAGTTGGGGGAGCATATGATTTTTAAAAAGGCAACCAGTTAATGGTATTTAGGACACACACAGTAAATTTCCAGGTCCTGAACGCTGATAAGACACAAAGAACTGCCAGACATGGTGGGTGGTACATGCCTGTAATCCTACCACCTGGGAAGCTGAGGCAGGAGAAACTCCACAAGTTTGAGTGAAACCAAAAAAAGACAAAAAGAACTACATACTTAAATATAAGGCACTTAATTTCAAAATAATTGAGTCTTGTAATCTAAGACACCTAAAATAAATCTGAAATTCGGCAGGCTTCACCAAAAATATCATGTCTGGATTTTATAATTTCAATGTGATGTAATTTCCACTTTAAAAAAGCACGAGAAAGTGAGGTATGCACAATACCAATATTCAGCAGAGGTTGACTACCTCACATTTAAGACTCTGAAATTCAAAATGCTCTCGAATCTGAAGCTGTCTGAACAATTATGGATTTTCACATTAGGGATGTTCAACTGGGTAATGTCTGTGCAAATATTCCAAGAATTTTTTTTTTAATCTGAAACATTTCTGGCCCTAAGTACTTTAGATAAGACATTCAAACTGAACTCAAAAATAAATTCTAACTTACCCAAAATTTGAGAAACCAAAGATTAAAATTCAAAAAGTAAAGAATAAAGCCAAGAAATAAATTACCTGTATATGTTTGGGTCCAAAAGCAAGGCAGTATCTTTGGGTAGCTTTGATAAATGAACTACTTTCGTTTTTAATTGATGTCGTTCACTCTCATTCACCCATACATCTGGCAGACTAGGAATTAAAAAATATACATATGATTACAAACCACATTAATTTTCGATGCACCCTTCACTTGCCGTCACACTCCTGGGCTTGTATGCCAGCCTGCTGCAGCCAGCTACCTACATTAGCAAGTCCCCAGAGGCCGAGGAACCTCAGCCACAAACTGGGCGGCAGAACACGGACTCTCACAGAAAAAACGGCAGCAGGGTGTGCTAGAGCGCATCTGTATCCTGGCGCTCTGGGAGGCTGAGGCAGGAAGAAAGTCTGAGCCCAGTGTGGGCCCCTTGGCAACTTACCAAGACACTACCTCAAAACAAGAGTTTGAAAAGGCTTTTTTGTTCATTTGTTTTTGTTTTGTTTTGAGACAGGGTCCCTCTGGGTAGTTCAGGCTGGCCTTGAATTCACTATTAGCTGAGGCTTGCCTTGAACTTGCAGTGATCCTCCTGCCTCAGCCTCCCAAGTGCTGGGATTACAGACGTGCACCACCATGCCTCCCTTGAAAAAGCATTTGACATTTAAATTACTCAACTTCCAAAATACCAGGGACACACAGACACTTGATTTTGACATATTAAAAAAAAAAACAGCTAATGCCCATAGAGAACTTTTTTTTTTTGGTGCTAGGGATCAAACTCAGGCTCTTGTGCTTGCAAGGCAAGCACTTTAACCACTGAGCTAAATCCCCAGCCCAAAGAGATCTTAAATTATCAGTAGAAGCAAATGAAAACTCAGAGAAAAAAAAGACACCTCCAAAAAAATCCCCCATTCACCAAAGTAAGAACAGTTGAAAAAATTATTTTACTTGTAATTAAAGAACTTAAAATATTGACAGGGAATGATAAGAGACAACACTGAAAGTTAGGGGTGCAGCTCAGTGGCAGAGTGTGTGCTTAGCACATGAGAGGTTCTGGGTTCAATGCCCGGCACCCCAAAAACAGGAGCCAGTACTGACAATAAGCCAGAGACGTCAGTTCTCTAATGGAATACATTAGACTACCAACTGGTACCAACCTTCGGGAGGTTAACACTTACCAAAACATCCTAACATTTTCCATAGTGTGTATATTGTGAGATTTTCATGTCACTTTTTTTATAATACCTAAAAATAGTAAACTTCAATTTTTAGCAAAGTAACAATTTGCCTGTCTACAAAACCAGTCCAAGGGAGTTTGGGGATTTAGCTCAAGTGGTAGAGCATTTGCGTAGCAAGCACTAGGCCCTGAGTTTGATCCCCAGCAGCCTCCACCCAAAAAACCCAAAAAACAAACAAACAAACACAGTCTAGGTTGTGGGGTGGTGTGGTGTGGTTTGTAGACATACATGTAGGTGCAAGGTGGTTAACACATGGAGAGAGCTGTGGAGAATGTGTTCCTATAACCACAGAACTCTAAACAGTTACAGACTTCCTTGTATGCTGATGTGCAGCATTAATTCCTAAATCTACTTAAGGACTATTAATCAATATCACACTCAGTAACATCTCCTTTGAAGCGAGCTGGGAAAACAGTATTGTGGGGAGGAAGGACAAATATTAGCAACATATTGTTAATTTTTTAAGTAAATGCAATAATCTCTTATTCACTTATATTCATTTTATTTTTGATGCTTATCAGTTTTGTATAAATCTTATACATTCTCACTACCTTTTGTAATAAAATCTTAAAAAGGAAAAAGGGAAATTAAGCCTGAACTGAGGAGGATTTAGGTAAGGAGTCCTCTAGAAGGTACCTACTACAACACAAAAATGTTATATGGCTGTTGGAAATCTAGGCAACACCTTTTCTATGTAGTATCATTTCCTTTAGGCTGGAAAACATTTATTTGTCTAAATAAAAAAATTTTCAAGTCATGGCTAATGCTACTTACCTACCACCTGGAGGTCATTAAAAATCCTAGAAATAGCTGGGCGTGCTGGCATACTGCACACAGGTGGCTGAGACAGGAGGATTGCAAGTTAGAGGCCAGCCTGGGCTGCACAGCAAGATACTACCTCAAAAGACACCCCCCAAAGAAATTCCTAAAAACACCAGTCTTGAAAATAATTTAAAAGCTGTCGCCGCTGGACATGGTGGCACCTGCCTGTGCTCCCAGCTGTTCCCGAGGTTGTGGCAGGCGGGAAGATTTCAAGTTCCAGACCACCAAGGCGCCTTGGCCAGATCCTGCCCCATCCGCAAGGGCTGGGGATGCAGCTCACTTGCCTAACATGAGGCCATACATGTAATCCCCAGCACCCAAAAAAAAAAAACCCTGCGGCTACTTTGTATTAAAAAATAGTAAAAAGGTTTGAAGCTCACAATTTGAGCCAGGTATTCTCACTGCTTTCAGATTCCCTTTAATCCTGACAACTTCCACACACTGTACAAAATATTTTACTTTCTCTAAAGCTTTTAAATTTGCTCAACTAATTAAGCTTTGTGTTTAAGCTTTAATAAAAAATAAAAATAGGTCTATTACGCACGGTGTTTCAAATACTTACATGTCTTCAGGCATCCAATGAAGCAAAAGTTTTATCTTTCCAGAATCTTCTTTTCTCTTAGCTATTACCTAGTAAGGATAAAAAAAAAAATTTTAATCACTTTCTTGTATTGTTATAAGAAGCATCACCACCCTTAAGAAGAGCTTTAAGTATCCATATTCTAGACAAGATATTACCACCACCAGGGCAACCCACTCGGGTCCCCTCCTGTCTCTCGGGAGCTCTCTTTCTCCCCCTCAATACACTTCCTACTCTTAACCTCCTCTGCTCCTTAGAATTCCTTCTTTGATTTCGGGGAACACAAATTTCGGCATAACTGACATCTAGCAGGTTGGGAGTTATATTTTTTTCTCCTATATCAATAGCAACCCAGGGGCTGGGGATTTCGCTCAAGTGGTAGAGTACTTGCCTAGCAACCGAAAAGCCCTGAGTTCGATTTCCAGCATACCACCCCCCCGCAACCGGAAAAAAAAACAAAAAAGCAAAACCAAACCAAAAAAACCCAACAAAACAAAATCAATGGCCACCCATTCGGGACCCCTCTTGTCTCTCAGGAGCCAGTCCTATTCCCTACAAAATTTTCCTACTCTTAAAAAAAAAGAAAAAGAAAAAGAATCAAACAAGTTCTTAAAAAAACAAAAAGGCTGGGGATTTAGCTCAAGTAGTACAGCGCTTGCCTAGCAAGCATAAGGCCCAGAGTGTGATTCCCCACCACTCCCCGCTTAAAAAA